>VDFB02092218.1:0-24512 GCA_007258455.2 Sequoia sempervirens | reverse complement strand
CTTCCAATTTCTTCTTACCGGAGGAGGAACCCTCCTCAACCTGATTGGACACTATCACACTAGAGCACAAATTCATCTACAAGGATGAGAAATAGACTTTGCATGCACTTGATTTATCTTCCATACATTCCAAATACCTATAAACTTTCTTTCTGACAGGGATTTCAGACTTCCACTTAACATTCTCCTTTGCTGGTAGTGAACTCAAAAAGTAAAATACCAAACATATGAGCAGAGATCCAAAACATAAAGGATAACTCTCAACCAAAGAAATTTTGACTTTCTCAATTAGGTTTTCCATTATTAGGCTACACAAATCAAATTGCTTGTTTTCCTTCACCATCATGTGTGCAAGATATACATCAATAGCCAAGGTAGAACCTTCACGATTTCTGAAATAGATTTTATAAGTGATGTTGTAAGCAACATACCTTACTACAGGATCAATAATGGTATTTCTTAGTAGAGCCCAGGGGTCTTTGTTGATACCAGTAAGTTCCTCCATGTCTTTGCATTTCACCGTTTTCTTCCCAAGGAGGTCACCAACACTGCACAAACCAATGATAGCTTCAATGGATTCCTTCATGATCGGATAGGGTTTGTCCAAAACAATGTTGCCATCCTTGAATAGAATCAGTAGGAACAAGATAAATTATTTGTTTGCAAACTAGGGAAATTCTCTCCATAAATATCCATACCTAGAGTATTTACGTTATGCAATTCATTCGTCTTCAACCCTAGTTCCATTTCCTTCATCTTTCGATGATCAAACTCATCCAACTCAACTCCCTTTAGCCTTAGTAGAATACTGCCGCTCGATCCTCTATCAACAGATTCCATCGTTGTGCTTATCTCCTTCAAACTCTTTATCTCTCAGCAAAACTTCTTCTTCTTCTTTGCAAACTATGATAAATGATTTTCAAAAACTCCCACCTTTTATTCTTAATTACTCATAATGATTTTTCTGCCAAAGACGCACATTGATGACACTAGCAATTGTACTTCACTTTTCAATCAACCAAATTAAGCTTAATCATTTATCATCAACTGGATCAAGCTTAATTATGTTAAAATCACATCAATATTACTTCAAAGAGGGGGAACTGACAAGATATGCAATGCAAAACTTCCCGTGAGCCAAGGAAAATTTGGCTCAGATACCGGTAGGGCATGTACCAGGATTTGGTACCACAAAATTGTTTTCCACACTTGTTTCCTTCTTCCTCCAAACCGTGGCCTTCTTCTTCTTAGATTAATTTGATTTTGCAACCTTCTTTTTGTTCTCAGGATTTTCTGAAGCAACATATCTACATGTGTTAGCATAATGTTCGGGTTGAATACACTTGCAACATCTTTGTCCTGACTTAGCTAAGTGAATCCTATGTTTGCACTGATTAGCATTGTGACCATAATAATAACACAAATAGAAATAACCATGAAAGAGATTGTTTGTTCCATTCCTTCTTGTCGGTTTCGATAATTCACTTCTGCAATGACTTGCCTTATGACCAAACTTGTGAAAGTTAAAGCATTAAGTATTTGATTCCATCTTGCTTCTACATTCTACAACCTTATGTCCAAAATTTTTGCATAGAAAATAGTGTCCATTGAATGATAAGTACCTTTGAGCATTTGGCTACCTAACCAGAGGTCTTTTTGTAGGTGTGTTAGAGTTTGAACCTTGCTTGTTATAACTGATCTTGCTTCAACTCCAATTGCTTTGTCTTCACCCATAGTGTTTTGATTTGAATTTTCACCAATGAATCCAAGTCCTCCTTTATCTTTGTGACATTTTCATAGGGACAAAAGTTGATTCAGAATCATGTTACTTTCACATACTCTTGCTTCTATTTTTAGCCTTCTTAACGCTTGATCTAACTTCTCATTTTCTTCTGATTTTTGTTTGATGGTATCCTTGAGATTTTATTCAATCTTCTTGCATTCATCCAATTTTTGTTTTAAATTCACAATAATTTATTTTGACTCTTTTAATTCTTGGCCAACCTCTTTGTGTCTTGCTTTGAATTTCCAAATTTCCTCCCTTAGCTTTGCAATACAAGTGTTTTCCTCCTTGATATTTTCTTTCAATTCTTCATTTTCAGATTTCATGCTTTCCATATCATCTAACATTATATTCAGTTCTTCCTCAAATTGATAATCTCCTTCCATCTATTCAAACTGCCAAGATCTCCCTCAAGCGGTTAAGCTCTATCTTCAAGGGACCAAGCTCTGATACCAATTGTTGAACAGTCTAGATAACTAAGAGGGGGGGTGAATCAATTATCCTCAAACAATTTTTTTCACTTTAATTAATATGGAGAAGACTTATACCAATCAAAAATTAATCAAATAGATATGAACATGAATGCACACAACAACACTAAGCACAATGAACACCGGAATTTATGTGGAAACCCAAGAAGGGAAAAACTACAATGTTAATTCTCAATTATAAAACACCACTTAAGGTGACACCAGCTAAGGTAATTTTTACAAAGGCTCACTGCCAAGTTACTCACTGCAGGGTGGCTCACTGTCAGTTGAGCTCACTTCCCAAATAATAAACAACAAATTACAAAATAGTCTCACTAAAAAATGTGAACTGATGAAATTGCATCTATATATGCATGAATTCAATTTCGGTTAAGAGCACAACATCTATCTATAGAAAATCTAATCAAGATACTTTTGCACAACTTCTTCGTACAAACTCTACAAAATAGATTACTTCTTCCTTCACACACTCTTATCCGCTCCCACACATGATACTCCACACTTCTCATTTCATCGAACAAAAACAACCTTTACTTATACCATTCCATGCCATCATAATCTCCTAGGTCAGCTAGACACAATGTCTTCATGGTCTTCCAAGTCGTCCAAATACAATTTGAATTGGATCACCACAAAACATGTCGGCATGAAGAACAACCTTGAGATATCCAATAAGGTCTTGCACGCTAGCACCAAACCCAAAAGATAGGTCACACATAAAGATATTCTTACCACGTTACCAAGGAACCAAAAATAGGTCATATATAAGATAGCATAATTGCCAAGATATAACAAACATTGAATTACATGAAATATATTGTGAAGCCAATGAGAACGCCACAACCAAGACCAAATCTTGATTATCATCAATTTCAGTGTCAACTAGAGAACCACAATTTTACATTCAAAAACTTGCAACATGAAGTTATGGATAGCAAGGTTACCTAGAGTAAGCTTTGAGCACAACATCCAACATCAAAATATTAGACTCCATTATACTGCATAAATTGAATTCAATAGATGACCCAAAAAGAAGTACTGCCATATCCGGATCAAGGATAATATCCACACTGCATAACATCATAGCATACGATAGGATAGATTAAGTAGGTTCATCATTTGGAGCACATCCTTTTGGATCCAAGGTTTTGACATCAATGGCAACAATGCTAAATCATCTTCAACAACTTCTTAACAATGTTAACGCCGAATCATGCATTATGTACATACCATGCTCATGTTTCCAAACAAAATCATCTTCCAACAAAAGGACACCAATTTTGGCTTCAATACTTCCCCTCCAACTTGGTCGCCCAAACTTGGAAGATGAACATTACATTAAATGTAATATATGATGGAATAATAAGAGACACCTATTGCTAATTTCTAAGCTACCACTTGGAGAATACCAATAATCACTCATTTTTTCTTTCCCTTATCTTTTATTATCCCATTCTAGGAATCCACTTGTGGGGAAAACAATAAAAAAAAAAATTATGTCCAAAGTCACCTTTATTGCTACCATTGGAACCCATCACCCCTTATAAATGTAATACAAAAAATGGTGAGAATAAATATTACAAAATATTTTCCTAATACACCCTAAGTGCCTAGGGAGACTTTCCAAGGATGCTGGAATGATGCAATATGACATAAGATTGACAAGGTAGATGGCACCTTAATCCTAGTAGATGATTTTGCTTTAAATATTTTATCACATGTGGTTGTTATGTATGCATTCTTCACAACTAAAAAATTATAGTGAAGAAAATATTGCAAATGTTTCAATGTCTTAGGATGTATTAGATCCTACTCTCTATAATGTGCATCTAATTAGAGATATTATGATTGATGTTTTTAGGGGAGATACATGAGTATATTTAGATGTTAAATCATTCACTTGTTTTACTATTTCCATGAAATGCATGAAAATGTGTTTCTAATGTACATCCATTTAGAGAAAACTTAAATGATGAGGATTTACTATGCTCTGATGTTTCTAGTACTTCTTACAACACATTCATTGATCTTGCATGTGCTTTATTGAATACTTTAAAAAAATCCCTAGACTATGTTTAATTCTTGTGATCTTCTCATAATTCATCATCTATTGACCATTCATTAAGAAGTTTTATGGGAAAAACTATATGCTTTCACATGATACATCATATTTATCCATGACCCTAATGAATTTCCTAATAAACACAATACATCATCTGTTGGGACCATACTACACATGATTACAATATTTTCTCAATATACTTATCCCATATTCCACGTGAGACTATGCACATCATGTCAAAGCTATCACTACATCTTGTGAGAAATTTATTTAAGGAAAACCAAATAAACTTAATTTAACAATAACACTCCTCTCTTTACCTCCCATCAAGAAAACTACTATATCCAAATATATCTAAAAACACTTTGGGGTTAAAACATGGTTTTTTGGAACCCTTTTGGTCTATTTTCAATCACCTCTTTCTTATAAATGCGCTCATCCTATCATATCACTAACCATGAGTGAGAGATTGATATTAGGATTTTGGGCGAGTTGGGATTTTGAGAGATTTTTTGCATCAAAGTGTTAGGAGATGTTTAGAGATGGAAAAACACTTTAATCCAAACCAAAGCTTGTAATCCTTCCATGGTGCTCAAATGATTCACATCGATGTGCTTGTACTGTTTGATGCTAATTCCATTTGTAATTCCTATAGGATAAATGGACACACTACATCTAGTTATATCACATGGCTTTCTATGTTAAATTATTTTACTTTATCTTGCCACTTAGGGGCAAGGTGTTATTAATTTTTAGAAGTTTTATGTTCTTTTTCTTACTCTTCTTGGGGATTAGGAAACAACTTCAAAAGAATTTATAACACATTGCTACACTATAGAGGTAAGTACACTTAAGGTATGCAAATGTACTATACTTAGCCTTCCATTTCTATCTTCGTGCTCAATTAGTTTTTCAATTTTACAATTTTAAATTTACATTATCAGACTCTATTTTATTCACTTTTTCTCACTCCTCAAATTATGTGCACTCTTTTATAATGCATATAATTTTATAGGGACATATTATATATTGATCTTATTTCTAGTTTACGCACAATATCACATATGACACATAAATTTTCTTCAATGGCTTAGATTCTTTAGATCCAAAAATTATATGATCCTTTTTAAAATAACTTATTTATTTTCTATGTATTTCTACTTTAGATTGAACGTACAATTAGTTTTGCATACTACATTCAAGACCAAAATTGTCTACCCTACACATTTTACATTACTTATTATCCTTATTTTAGTGTTCATCCCCATAATATGTGTTCCTGGGACTCATTTATCCTATCCTCTACCTTTTTTCCTAATCCAATTTCTAATAATTTATTTGTTTTTCTATATTTAGATCTATTATATATGTTTAAATTTTTTTCCTATGGTCATTTTATTCTATAACTTTATGTTAGAATGCTAATTATGAATTGCCCCCTTCAATGATAGTGAATTGTGTGAATGTTTATGCAATCACACTACCATCCTATGACAATATGGTCATATGGATTCAATATAATGGTCAAGTTAGTGACATGTCAACTTCATTAGCTTATAACAACCATTGACTAGCTTCTATTGAGTTTGCAATCAACGTTCCCTAACCTCTGTACTAAAATAGCCACCTTTGTGACTATTTAGATTCTCGTTAATTCCCTACATGCATTGAAATATTGGAGGCTTTGATATTCTACTTTTGTTGATGCAAGACTTTCTCTCTTAACTCTCTAAAGTTTCTATTCTTTACTATAGCATTCTTGTGTGATTTCAGAGCTGTAACACTACTATAATTCATCCACTATTGTGCACTTACATTAATTTGAATTGTGTTGTTGTTCATAGTTTCTTATATTCTTTCTTCTAATCTTGTAGGTGTTTAGAAGAACCATCTATTTTCTATGGTTGGATATTTCTTAAGGGAGAAAATATTAAGATAATAACAAATTATCCTCACCATGTATAAAATATGTATCTTCTAAACTTCCTTAAGCCAATGGTATTGTTATTGTTTGTACTTAACCCTCCTCTCTTTTACTCTTTCATTTTTATGTTTATTTTTATTTTTTTATAAGTTTATCATCATATTTTCTATCTTCTCAAAGACTAGCACTTGGATTATTGTTCATTTTACTTTGTAATCTATAAATCCGATTGTTCCCACTCTCTAAATCTCCATTCTCCATATTTATCCTTCATACACATAGGATATCTAACACTTCTATAGACCCGAGCTATTAAATATTCATTTTATATGTATTTTTGTTCTTTAATTCTAAATACACTTAGGATTAGGAACTCAACACATTATCCAACTCTGATTTACATTTCTATTGGACTACCTATGGAGTTTGAAATACCAAATAGGGGCTTGAGCATTTAGTAATCTCCCTATCAACCACCCTTAAATTATTTGTCCCAACTACAAGTACCATTAGTGAATGAACAACATGGAAGTTTGTGTCTCTAATTCTCTTTGTCTTCCTATCTTTATTTAGCTCCTAGACCATTTTCTTTATTTTGTGCATATTTATATCTCTTTATCTATAGTTTAATTGTAAGTTTTATTGTCATTTTTCAATACCATTGTATGTGTTATGTTGTTATTGGAAAGATTTTTCTATTTTTATATATACAATGTAATTATGTGTATGAAGGACAACACCGCACTTGGATGCTAGTGCAATTACATTGTTATTTATGAATCATCCAAATGTTTGTGCTATATTTACTGCTTGAAACTTCCTCCAAATTTTGTATTTTTCCAACATATTATATATAATGTTTTTTATTATTCCATATTTCCTTAGTAAAAACATAGTAATTCATCTAGCGAATAAATGTAGTTTTGTATTAGGTGAGATACGTTTGGATAGGCCAAAACACTTTGTTTATTTATTGGTTGTCAATCATATTATATTGTTTTCCTTCTACCTAAAGAATAAGTTGAAACAAAGATTCGCCAAATTTACCCTATTTCACTACACACTAAAGTGTGGTAAAAATATGGAGAAAAGTGCATACCCTAACAATTTTTCTCTCATGTTCTAGGCCACTTTTGGTTGATATCTTGGATGCATGATTCTAGTGTACAATTTGACTATTTGGATGCACTCATTGGCCTAAGAATTAATGTTGTACTCTAATATGTCACATTACTTTATTTAAAACATTTTTTATCTAGTTCTCAATAGTCTACTCATCTTAGAAAATATCACAACTAAGATTTCATCCTTAGATAAGATCATTTGTGTGATCATGTCGCTAACTTGCATATTTGAACTCCCATATTCGAATATTAATAATCTTGATATTTGACCATTACTTTTTTGTGTGAGTGCTAAAATTTTAAAATATGCATCTATGGCTATGCATGTTTAAAGGAATCATCCTCTAGAATTTACACAAAGGAATTCCATCATTTAATAGTAGTCACAAGGGAATATAATCTCTTATCATTTATAGGTTCATTTATTAATCAGTAATACTCTATCAAGCATCAACAATAATCACTTTGAGGACACTCTCTAACATAATCACTTAGCAGCTCACATCAATAATTAGCAATTGATAATGGAATTCACTACCACCTCGCACCAAGATCTATTATTGCCCACCTTTTTTTTTTTCACTTTTATTGTTAATTTAGTTGTAGGGATTGACTAAGGTGCAAGGAATTCCAAAACTTAAACCTTTGCATAGGAATCCCCAAAATTAGTCTCTAGCGCCACAACTATTTTTCTTGCTTCAAATACCATTAGGCAAATAGGATTTATATGTACTGAAGATATACCTCTATAGAGAACAAGATAAAAATGATATGGTATCATGACTCTAGACAAGTTTCTTTTGGTGATTACATCCTAAACTCTCGATTTATTAGATTCCAATCATCCCAATCCTCTCAATAGTACATCTAGTTCAATTTTTCCATCTACAACCCTTTATCATAGTGCCACATCAAATACAGTTTATTCTCATCTATTTTCAAGGTATGCAACCCTAGCCTCTCCTATTTCCTTACTTTAGATATCAAAAAGAAAACAAGTACTACACCTATTTCAAAAACCAAATTTTGAGTAGGATATAATTATAATTATGTACATTTTTTACCTCAAAATTAAAAATAATCATGCTCATTAAATAGCATATGCCATTAAGTCACTCTATTGAAAATCATGTTGGTCTTCTAGCCGAGTGCAAAGTCCCATTGTCACCTCAACTTGATCAAGTTAAAAATGTTGATGTCCATTTCATTAAATCTCAATCATTTTGAGGCATTTGTTTTCTTATCAAGTTGAAGTCATTATTTTGTGATCATGCTACAAGTTCATCTAAGTCAAGTAAAAAATCTTTCAACTTGATAACTTGTAGAAAATAATTAAATACTTATCAATGGTGGAAACATAAGCTTTCCAATACAAATTGATAGGTACATCATCTTGTGGTACTTCTTGACATATTTATTCTTCTACAATTTATAGATTCACAAAGATGCAAAGGGTGTTTTAGGAGGTTGATAACAAGTTTACATGAATTACATAAAAGTCATACATACTAGTTTTTGGATAATTTTAACAATCACAATTAGTTTGCAAGTGTGAATTCACCATTTTGAAACATGTCTGTAAGTTATTGCACAACCCAAACATTTATAGGAAAAGATCAATATTTGGTTTTGGGTTACTTTTTAACACATTCTTGGCAATTTAAAGATAATGATATAATTGCAAGTATTCACATGTGGTTGCAAGTCAATTTCACAATGAGATAGTATTGGAATAGACAAAAAAATAATTGTGTGATTGATTCAATCACCAAATCAGTGATAGCATGAAGCCATAATGTTTAGTCTACATTCACTTGGCACCTAATATGGTCAATAGAAATTTAGAAGTTAGGGAACGTGTTCTTTGGCCATAGAGTACAAGGTGATTAAATTCAAACAAAAAATAAGTTTTTCATAGTCGCAAAGGCTTGTGGAGACTCATCTTTAATACATGGCACGCCTTGCACCTCATGTTCCCTATCACTCATAGACCACCAAACAAGATAGATCATTATCAATTTTCTTATAGAATATAATTGCCAACAATCCCTCTGAGGGGGATTGTGAGTGTTTTATTTTTCCTCTATATCATTGTATTGGTTATGGAGGATAGGAGCTCTAGTTTATCTAAATAAAATTGTGAGGGAAAAGAATGGTGGAATTACAAGAACATATTACAATGTCAAATGATAAGACTCAAGAATTATACATGTTCATGTCACATAAAGCTCATTGTGAGAATGAATGGGAAGTATCTAAGGCCAACATTATATGCAAGAAAGTGTGACATTATTATTTAGTCAATGTCACAAATCATGTGAGATACAATGCTAACATAAATTGACATGGAATCATATAGTTAAGGATTGGGCTGGTTGATGGGCTTGCATACATCACACAAGGCTCTTCTCAAACATGCTAAAGCTTTGTATACAACTCTACATGATTAGTGTGCAAAGAGGCGCATGGTTCTACTATGCCCATATTTTGTGGCTATGAGCAACATTGTAGGAGCCCATTGTCATCTTGCAAAGAAACATGTGCCATTTCCTTTCCCAAGCCTCACAAGGAATTTACCCTGGTTCTAGGAAAATGATGCAATTCAAACACAAAAGCTATAGTAAATCAACCTCTTAAAACAAGAGGAACGCCAAATGCAGTGAATGCACATACCATTAATGGGAAACTTGGGCTTCTCTTCAATTGTTCCACTTGAAATGCATGTAATTTGGTAGTAGAACCTGATAAAACCTACCTCCTTCGTATAATCAACATTGAGCTTAATGATCAAAACTTCTTCGACATAGCAAATCATCACTTAGAAGTGGTAAAAGCCATTCAAAACCAGGGCAATATCCATTTCTCCTGGCCAGACAACAAATATTTTCCACACACAAGAAAGGAAATAAGAAGATATTTCATGACAGAGCATTTATGAATGCCTCCATCGTAGTCAACAAGTTGATAATAGCCGCACTAGGAACCATGGATGCGTGATGTGGAAGTCGAATAGAGTAGACAATTGCTTGAAATAATGTGTGATGTGGGACTGAATGCTTAATGTGGGGACAGAGATAGTGCACGCTAACTGTTTGACAAAATGTTTGATAGAAATGTGGCACTACGCAAACTGTTTGACAAAAAGTTTAATGGAAATGTGGCACTACGGATATGGTGGAATTTCTCATAAGCTTGTTAGGCCGAATGAGTTAAAGAATATCTGGAAGCATATATTGAAGGGGTACCAAAGATTGGATATCATTGTTTGTACAAATGGCAGCAAAGATAGAGACTGAAGTAAACCAAAGCAGTCACAAAGGACAACCTAGAATCTACTGATTTGTGTATGTGCAGATGTCTACAGAAGATTATATAAGAGAACATGAATGAGTGAGCCATGACTCATATTATCATTGGCATAGAAAAACAAATGGAGTGAACGTATTGGGTTTCATGCACTTCTTTGTAGAACTTTATCTGATTTTAAACAGGGTAACTTAGTTGGAGATAATCAATGGAGTGAAATACTTGAGCTTCTAGATAGTAATGGTGTTGCCAAATCATTTGGAAGTAAAGTTACAGGATTAGGAATTTACATATGTGGTGTAAATGGTATCAGGCAAATTTACCGTCAGCAATTCACCGTCAATAAATTCACCGCCAACATCGTCATGATGACAAATTCACCTCAAGGAATTGTTGGTGGTGAATTTTCCAACTGTGAATTGTTGGCGGTGAATTTTCCTAGAACCGGTACAAACATTGGTCTGAAAAGTATTGTTCTTGTTAGTGTCTAGCAAGAATCTAGAAGAAAAATTCTTAGTTAGTTTGCTAAGATGGAAGCCTACATCCCTTTGTTGATTCATTGCTCAAGATTTTTTCTTGTCCCCAAAGTAATGAACACACTAACAATTAATAAAGGCCCCTAAGCAGGAGTACCTGTAGGGTATTCTCTATGGATGGTTCTATTAGGTCAGTTGAGAGCACTTCAAGGAAATTGGTTGCAGGTTCTTTTGGCAACACTAGCATTGGAGTTTGTGCCCCCAATACTCATTGGAGGCTTGTTACACTATCTATAACCTATAATTGGATAAGTCAAGATCATGGCCAAAGAGAAGGGAGTGAAATGTTTTAGAAATCATTATCTATAGTGCAAGGGCCATGCTAAGATAGGTTAAAAAGTAGTTGTCAATTATTTGGTGAGTGAAATTATAAAAATAAATATTTTGCATTTGTAGCATTTGTAAGGGGTTATTCTCTTTATATATTTTTGGCGTGAGAAAAGGTATTTTATTTTTTTTCATTGCAACCATGCACAAAGATTGTGTCAAAGACTTCATTCTTATATTTTGTGAAGTATATTGTGAATTTATTATTTGCTCGCCTTATTTTCCATGAGTTGCGAACTATTGTTATATATAATTGCACTTAATTCTTTGTTTTTGTTTATATGTTATGGCTGCAAACATTCAATTTTCCTTTTGTTGTTAATGTTGTATGTAGAAATTGAATTTGTTATCTACTTAATTTTGTACTCTTTTCTTGTCATCTTTTCTTTATTTGTGTCAAATAATCTTATATTGTTTTCATATCTAATCTGGCCAAAATTTCTTCCTCCACCTTTTGTTCTTCTCCTCTTTCTTCTTTTTATACTTTCTAAATAACATTATCAAAAAACCTACAAATATCCCTATTATATGGAGGAACTATCCCTCATAAAGGAAAAGTAAAATTACCTTTTCAATAATGATTTTTTAATTATTAAAAACATACTTTACTCAAGATAATTTCTAAAAAACTATTGTGGCCAAAACATTAAGGATTTTTTTACAGCAAACAAGGGAGAGGACCCAGTAGTTGAGCATGTTTCAATAGTTGTGATAGTAGTTGTTTATATAATGTCCAACAGTTTTTTTTTTGTGGATAAAGAAGAAAAAAATCAAATTACATCAGCGAGAAGACATTGCCAAACAGACCACCATTAAGTCATACACAAGTAGCAAGACAAGTTGCTACAACAGCAACAAAAATAACAGTTCCTGACCATCATTACATAAAATAGAGAAGGTAAAGCATGCTACTACAGCTGTAATAATAAAAGGAATTCTAAAATAGCAAAATGTACTGCTATAGCAGCAGTAGCTCCAACAAATACAATAATAATCTCTCTTTGAAGAAGATATAGAACACCACTCATAACCAAAACTTGACCCATTAATCAACAACCATTTAGAAGAAGGTCTAAGCAGCTCAATGTCCAAAGGGCATAATACTCTCCATAACCTCCAAGAAGCAACCTCCTTAGCAAGATGTCTATCCGTCAACCAACTATAACCATGCTTGAACATTGTAGATAGATATTTTAAGATCATTGTTAGTTTCTAAATAATCCTGGAGCATAGCAATCAAATTTGTAACTTGTAAAGAGAGATTCCACCAAATTATTTGAACTTCAACTTTAAGAGGTTGAGAGATGTCCAATAGTTGTGACATGACTACCCATAATTAAACAAAATGTATTCCTTTGATCTAAAAAATAACCAATCATGTGATGCCACATCAGCGCTCAACTACCCATGATGTGAATACACAAGTATTGGTCAACTACATCTTGATAAAAAGCATGCCTATGTGGCATCATATTTGATGATGTGGCCCTGACACGAAAGTTATACGCAGGGGACTTGCCAAATAAGTTGCTGTAAAAAATTGGGAGTGATTTGAAATTACCATGTAGAATAATTAGAAGCGCAAAGTTAGAGTGCTCAACTACAATTGACCAACAATTTCTACTCTTCTTCATCGCTTCTTTGATTAAATTTTTTAAAGCCAATTCAAGCCAAAGTCTTCCACAAGCGTAAGTTGGGCCCTTTTGTACAATGAAGTCAGAGCTTCCCTTAGCATTAGTGGGCTCTGGTCCAATGCAACGAAGTGCACCTTACATTGCTTCAGAAAATATTGCATCTCTGTAAAAAAAAATGGTAGAACTTCAACTTTATTTTTAAAATCTCATCAAGGCTATAAATACCCAATGTACTCATTAGGACTTACATCCATTGCAATTGCATAGCACAACATTTGTGTAATGGAGATGGAGATAAACATGAAATTGTTGGGCTACGTTGCATTGGCCATGGTTTCAATTTACATAATTTACAAAAGATTCTGGCCATCAATGAAGTTACCATCGGGTCCTTGCGGATGGCCTATAATCGGGCACCTACATCTTCTGGGTAGTTTGCCGCATAGGTCGCTGGATTGAAGGGCAGAGATTACGAGTTGCTGCCTTTTGGGTCGGGCAGAAGGATGTGTCCGGGGGATAGTCTCGGCCTCAAAGTGGTTCAATTGGGCCTCGTCAATCTCCTCCACGGCTTCCACTGGCACCTTCCCACTAATCTGAGCCCACAGGACTTGGATATGACTGAGACCTATGGTCTCTCCATGCTATGCATTGCTACTTATTTCTAGTCTCTTCTTTTTTCTACAACTTATTTCCAATTCATAAATAATAGTTGCTCCATTAAAATATGGAAAGCTTCCAAATTTTACTTTTTTCAAAATTAAAAATTTGCATGGGAACATTCCAATTGCTCAATTTAAACAAAAAACACACTTAAGCCGATGCATGAGGAAATGACATGATAGCCTTCTAACCTTCCAATGGTACCTTCTCACTAATCAAAGCCCCAAGAATTGGATACGAATGAGACATATAACATAGCTTGTAACCCAAGAAAATAGGTGTCGTTATTCTCATTTTATCCTTCTTATGTTGTGATAATTTACAAAATTAACATTAGTTTCCAATATTACTTGGAAATGGTTGGTAAAAACATTGGCTAAATCCCTAGGAGAATGAATAGAAGAGTGAGGTAAAGAGTAAAACTAAGTGTATAATCTATCAAGATTTATGAAAAAAATTTAGTAAGCAAACTATATAAGAAATATAGTTGATTTATGTTGCATTAAAATTGTGTATGAGTTAAGGGGTTATCTTTTCCATCATACATCTTAAAATGAGACACTACAAATCCCAATGATAATGGATTGGAAAGATTGTCACAGGTCAAATGATTATGTAGCAACTCACATGATAGATCATTTTTTTAGACTTTACAAATCATTGGTATGTGCTTTCATATTCTTTAACTCACTCATGATGGTAGTCAATTGGTGAGAAATGTTGGGGAAGGTAGTCTAAGAAACAATTTCAATAGGAAAGGTAAATGAAGGAGTGGAAGAAATAGTGTTCAACATGGAGTGGAAGAAAGAAAGGGTATGTGTGTTTCAAAGGGTGAGTGCATGTGGCTTGAGGCATGGGTTTGGTATGGTTAGGTAGAGGTAAATGAATAGGAGGTGTTTGTATAGATGTAGTTAGGGAGGAGTTGGTTGGAAGCTCATAAGTAATCTAATGGAAGGTGAATGATGGATATAACCTAATGTTTTAGAGGTGAGTGGAGAGGTTTGTAGTGAAATATGGGTAGTTTAATGATGGATAGAACTTGGGGGATGAAAGACATCCAGTTTAGCATATGAGGATAAGGTGTACTTTAAATTATTTTCCTTGTACCGTTAATTTTATCTACTATAGTTATTATTTATTAAGTATCTTAGTAAGGGTGTCAACATCAAATGAAGTGGGAATATCATCATATATGGTAGTTGGTTTATTGCACAAAGATTTCAATTTATTAACCATCTATTGTTTCTTTTTCTTATCAATATTTTTATTTAGGGTGTCATTGATTATAATATGTATCTTCCTCATTATAATGTGACATGTTATCCTCATAAGAGGTAGAAGGAAGAGTGGTAGTCATGGTGGAAAGGTGGGTGTTTAACCTAACACCTCTTAAAGGGGATCTATGCATCTTAAGAGCTTCTTAGGAATCAAAAGATAAATGTAATAGCTTTAGAAACATAAGATAAATGTACACCATACCAAACTCAATGACAAAATGCCTAAAATTTTATACACTAAAATGTAGATGTGAAAGATATGGTTTCACCAAATTATATAAGGAAATATAATGATTAATGTTTCATACTTTAAGAGATATGAGAGGGGTGATGGAAGGAGTGGAAGAAACAAATAGAATATGACTCCACTCACAATAGAGTGGAAGAATCAAAGAGAATGCAAGTTTTCAAAAGGGACTACATTTGGTTGAGGCACATGGTTGGTATGTTTTGTTAGAGGTAAATGAAGAGAAAACGTTTGTATGTATGTGATAAAAAAGGGTTGAAAAATTGGATGGATGTTAGAGGAATGAATATTGTCAATAAAAATGGAAAGGATGGAATCACACGTGGAGGATGGCAAGGGAGGAGTCGGTTGGAAGTTCAAAAGTAATCTAAGGAAAGGTGAATGATAGATACAACCTTTATTTTTAGGAGAGGGATGGAGAGCTCATTACTAATCTAGGGGTAGGTTAATGATAGATAGTATGTAGGACTTGAGAGACATCCAATCCACCATATGAGGAGAATGTGTACTTTCAATTATTTTCGCAATATTGTTCATTGTATCCATTCTAGACATTTTAGTGAGAAGTTTCTTAGTAAGAGCACCAACATCAAACTACGTGAAATATCATATATGATAGCTAGTTGATCATGACAAGATTATATTTATTAACCATCTATTTTTTATTTTATTATTAGTGTTTTAAATCAAGGCGCCATGAATATAATATGTAGCTTTTGTGATCTCATCACTAAACTATAAGTAGGTTAATGATGGAAAGTATGGAAGGGTTGGGGACACTTGATCTATCATATGAGGAGAATGTGTATTTTCAAATACCTTCCCTATGTTGTTTATTGTATCCATTCCAAGTGCTTTTGGTGAGAAGTATCTTAGAGCATAAACATCAAATGAAGTGGAAATGTCATATATAGTAGCTAGTGGATTGCAAAAAAAAATCATTTTATCAACCATCTTGTTTCTTTTTATCATTATTATTATAAATCAAGGTGTCATCATTATAATATGTCTTTATTGTTAGAATGCGACATGATATCCTCATAGCGGTAGAAGAAAGAGAGGTAGTCATGGTGGCAAGGTGAGCATTTAACCTAGCACATTGTTAAAGGGGACCTATGAATCTTAAGAGCTTCTTAGGTATGAAAATAAAAAATAATGGCCTAAAAAACACATGATAAATTCACACCATGAAATTCAAAACATAAATGCAAGTGCAACTTGACCTAGATCACTTCTATAGTGACAAATTTAAACTCTAAATTTTTAAATTTAAAACTTTTTAAAAAATCTCACTTAATCCCTATTAATAGAAGTTCTAATATAATACAACAAACATTTTATATTGATTTATGTGCTTAGATGTGATATTTAAAGACGGTGATTCATTCATTTGAAAATAATACAACTCTACCATTTAATTTTCACTTAATAAAATAGTGTGCAAGAAAAAAAATCAAAAAAAGATCTTTTTAATTGATAGCTTACAATATATGAATCTAGATCATATTTTTAATTGAAAAAGTGAGAGAAAAAAAGATCAAAGATAGGATCTTTTTAATTGATAGCTTACAACATATGAGTCTACATCATACTTTTCCTATATAAGAGACATTAACTTATTTCAATTCAAAGTACATAGCCTTTCCTAAACTGGGCCCTAAACTGTATGAAGGAAAGTATGACAAATACTTTTGAAAAGTGGGTTAAGGGAAACGATAGAGATGAGGAGGCAGGCGAGGGTCTGCCATGGCAACAAGAGGCTCTGCTTTGGGCGTGGAGAGACCATAGGTCTCGGTCATATCCAAGTCCTGGGGGCTCTGATTAGGGGGAGGCCGCCACTGGAAGCCGTGGAGGAGATTGGCGAGGCCCAGCTGAACCACTTTGAGATCGAGACTGGCCCCCGGACACATCCTTCTGCCCGACCCGAAAGGCAGCAGCTCATAATCTCTGCCCTTCACGTCCAAGCTGCTGCTGTGAAACCTCTCTGGCCTGAAT
The DNA here is from genome assembly GCA_007258455.2 of Sequoia sempervirens. Lineage (NCBI taxonomy): Eukaryota > Viridiplantae > Streptophyta > Pinopsida > Cupressales > Cupressaceae > Sequoia > Sequoia sempervirens. The sequence continues at coordinate 7,146 of VDFB02092218.1, read as the reverse complement.
TCCTCGGGCTTTTCCCACAATGTTTCATCTCTGCCGATTGTCCACACGTTCACGAATGTTCTGGTGTTGGCGGGGATGTCGTACCCTCCAATTTTGCAGTGCTGAGTGGAAAGATGAGGAACCAGCATGGGGGCCACCGGATGCAACCTCATCGTTTCTTTCACTATCCCCTGCAGGTATTCCAGCTCACCAATGTCTTTCTCTTGCACCCATCTTTCTTTGCCCACGATTCTGTCTATTTCTTCGTGCGCCTTTGCCAGGTTCTCAGGCTTTTTAAGAAGCTCAGCTAGCGCCCATTCCACAAGTGTAGCAGAGCTCTCTGTTCCGCCGGCTATCATATCCTGCAAGCGCAACACCACATCTTTCGTGAGGAAGTTTTCTTTTTGGATTTTTCAGTAATAAAAGAGATCTGTCCCCAAATCTCCTACTCAGCCAGACACCTTCCCTTAAAACCCAAAACCCCAATTTAATTATTTAGTATTTACCTGAGTGAAGGCCTTGACTCTGTTCCTGGTAAGATTGTTGGAAGGATCGTCACTTTGTTGCAGCAAGACGTCCACCATATCAGCAGGCGCATAATCAGGCACGCTCTTCCGCCGCTGGTCATGCTCCTCCAGCACCTCCTCGAGAAAGACATCAAATCGTTTGCTGAGCTTCTTCATCCGTCTGACATAGCCCTGCAGATCAAGGCAGCTTAGGGCAGGAATATAATCTCCTATGTTAAAGACGCCATTGAGCACGAAAAGCTCCTCCAGCATCTCCTTAAACTCATCGGGCTTGATCTTGTTATCGCCATTCTCATCCAAGTAACGCCGCCCCAAAACCATCCTTGAAATAATATTGTTGCTCACGGACGAGGTCTCTTCCCGGAGCTGGACAGGCAGAGCGGCGGTGGAGCTTCTGAAAACAGAGGCCACCATGCGCGCCACCTCCTCCACTCGGATATACTCATACGACTCCAGGCGCTTGTTGCTGAACAGCTCCATAAGACAGATCTTTCTCGCTAGCCGCCAATGCTCTCCGTACGGCGACCATGTTATGTCGGAGTAGTTGTACACAGTGTATTTCCCGGCCGCGATCTTGGGGCGCGAGGCGAAAGTAAGGTCGTTCGTCTTCAAAATTTCTCGGGCCATTTCGGCGGAGGATCCGACGATGCAGGGCACGGAGCCCAGCTCGATGTACATGAGCGGCCCATACGTCTTGGAGAGTCGATCCAGCGACCTATGCGGCAGACTACCCAGAAGATGCAGGTGGCCGATTACAGGCCATCCGCGAGGACCCGGCGGTAACTTCAGTGATGGCCGAAATCTTCTGTAAATTAAGTAAACTGACACCACGGCCAATGCAACGTAGCCCAGCAATCTCATGCATATCTCCATCTCCATTGCACAGATGATGTGCTATGCAACTGCAGTGGATGGAATTCCCGTTGATACACTGGGTATTTATAGGCTTGATGAGATTTTAATAGTAAAATTGTATTCTGTGGAGTAGGTAGCCGCCCTACCATTTTGTCAGGTGTGTTTCGTTGCAATTGGACCAGTGCAACCCGATTTCCTCTTTGGTTACGTTGCAATGGACCAGAGACCAGAGCCCACTAACACAAGCGCGGCTCTGACTTCATCCGTAAGCCGATTGTACAGGGAGGCCGAACTTCCACCCGTGGAAGACTTTGGGTAGACTTGACTAGGGGAAAAAAAAAATCAAAACCCGGGGAAGAATCGTAGAAATTGTCAGCCGACTGTTTCATACCACATCTTATTTGCTGTAAAAAAATCCTCCCTGTTTTGGTAACTATAATGTTTAGAAATTAATTTGACTGTAAAGTATGTTTGTAATAGTTGGAGAAATTATCAAGAATAGTAGATATTTATATGATAAAGGTATTTTTAGGAATTTTGATATTTTTAGTTAGAAAGTATAAAAGGTAGAAAAGAGAGAATAGCAAAAAGCGGAGAATGTAAAATCTTAATTAACTCAGATACGGAAAATAATATAAGATTATTCAACACAAAGAAGAAAAAGAGGTAAGAAAAAGAGTTAACATATATTTCTACATACAACGTTAATAATAAAGGGAAAATTGAAAGTTTGCAACCATAACACACAAGGAAAAATAAAGAATGAATTATAATTATACATAAGAATAATCTACAACTTGTGAATAATAGAGTCGGCAAATAACATATTCGCAATATCTTTCTTCTTCACAAACTCTAAGTGCAAAGCCTCTAACATAATCTTTGTACATGGTTGCAACCAAAAATGATAAAATCTATTTTTTTCCCCATAAATATGTGAGAGAGAAGAACCCCTTACAAATGAAAAAATTCATTTTTTATAATTTCACCCTCATCCAAGTAATTGACTACTACTTTTGAAATTCTCTTTTACCTTAATCGACAATTTTAAGTGATTTGCCTATCTTTTCCCTTTCACACATACATACTTTTTGTGAAGTGTTTTTCACCCCTTTATATTAATTTTTAAGAATTAATTTCACATCAATTAATGTGATTTCAATCAAGTTAATTAATTCAAAAGAATTAATGTAATTTAATCTTATAAAATCATAAACGATTCTCTCATGATTATTCACTTGTGATATCCATTTTTAATAATTTATTTGTAGGTGAGGATTTTATTTTTTTAATGGGCCTAATTTGAAAGGTAGTATAAATTAAGAACAATAATTGGTTCTTACTGTGAGACTACATTTCTTGGCAAAAATGCATAAAACTCTAAAATCTCTATCATAATGGATTAGTGTCTTATCCATTGGGTTATTTCTATATTGATGATTTTCCTATCCATTTTAAGCACATCACTAATTAGTTATAGGCTTGATTGGACCTCATTTCAAGCCTAAGAAATGGTTGTGAGTTGTAGATGTGCATTCACAGAACAAGGGAACTTGAACTTTGTTAACCTTCTTCTCCTAGTCAATAGAAGAATTCCATATCCTTAAAGTGGATAGAAAAATCTACAGAATCATCGCTAGAGCTTTTATTAATCAATTCAACCCAAATGTCATTTCCTAATGCCTCCACAATGTGGGTAAAGTGTTGAAGCACTTCACAATCTAAAATGTAGTGGAGCTATCCAAGTTGCTTGGCATCTCACCCATGACTTAGACAATTTTTCATTGGAGATACAATCATTTTCTCAATTGTTGAAAGGAAGCAACGTATATGGAAATACTTCCTACACCAATCTAATGGAGAGAGTATTGTGCATTTTTTTTAAAAAAATTATATAGAAGTTAAAAAAACATATGAACATAAAATAAGTAGTACCATGACTTTAAAAACCTTTTGAGAGAAAAACCCCACACTCCAAAGCAACCCAATATATTTTTCAATAAACTACTAAAAATACAATACACTTGTAGAGCAAGATATTACAAGAGTATCACTAGCATGCAAAACTAGAGTAATTATGATAACATAATTATACCTATAAATCAACCATACAAACTATTATTCCAAGCACCAATAAATAAAAAAATACAAATTGAAAACCATGAATAGTTTAGGAAAATCATTTGCAAATCCATAAAAGGTATGTCACTCAAATGCATGGGCCCAAATTCTAAAACACCTCTTGGTTTTGATTCTCTTAGTTAGTTTTAGCATATACCTGTCATATCTTATAGTTGCCATAAATGTCATAACTAACCAACCAAACTTGCGCACCCAAATTGTCTTCTAGTAAGCATGCAAAGATGCTACATGACAAGTGTTTGAACCTACCATAAATTTTGGTCAATATTCTAATGTAACTTCCTTCTTACATTGTCTTATGTGTCATAGAATTTGTCATAAGTATATTTCTTCATAATGACCTTACATCAAAAGATGTTGACATATCACCAAATAATTCCACCTCATAGTGGGATCCCAAACTCCTAATGTGAAGCCAAAAATCACTCAATACAAAATTTAGTAAGCCTCCAAGTAGTATATCATCCCACTCACAAGAAAACATAAAACACTAGAAGACAAAATAGTGATGACAAAAATAAATATCAAAATGAACATTAGGAGTGCAAGGTTGAGACAGATTTTCCTAAGATTATCGCACTTGTTGAACAACTTGCAAGAGCAAAAGGGAAATTGACCAACATTGAAATCTAAGTACTAAGGGCTAAGAGGTCCATAAAAATATTGCACAACTTGAACTTATCTATGCTCATAGACATTGTCAAAGAATTTTTTAACATTCATTAAAGTTTTAACCTTCTCCAATATTACCCATCATCCTCTACCAGATCACAAAAAAAATGGTATTGGACATCAATTTGGTTCATCCTTGCATGGAAATTCAAGATCTCTACAAGATATATGGCACTTTTCTTGTCACATAGAATTGTAATAGTCCCCACATCTAGCCAACATCAATACATAATAGATTGTAAACCAGATGGAATCTTTGTATGCATGAGTAGTTGTCATATGCATTGCGTCTACAATTGACAAAATTACTATAACTTGTCACTTACTCATACAACTAATGCCACCACCAAACATCATGAAAATATATCCACTAGTGGATCTTATATTGTCAATATCACTAGCCAAATTAGAATCCACAAATCTATAAATACACATTAAATGTTGGTTATGCATGGGATAATTAATATATCATAGAGAATAACTAAACATATCTCACAAATTAAAAAATGTATCTCCAATCATGAAGAGAATACCTTTCTCATTGTTGTTGATGTCAGGTTGACCTTGTCAAGAGAAAAGATGGAGGTTCTACCTCCTTTTCTAAACTATCCAAACTATATGATCTCTCCTCCTCTTTAAGCCATTCATTTATTTTAGGTTCAACTTGATTGGTCTTTGGGTCTAGCTAAACTATATCTTTTTTCTTTACCTTTTCTAGCTACAATGTAATAAAAAAAAGGTTTAGCTTCTTTGAAGATAACACATATTTTATACAAAACTCTTTTGGTCAAAAGATCCTAAAGATTGTACCCTTTGAAACCAATATTGTAATCAATTAAGATACACTTTACACCATTATTCTCCAACTTGACCTCTTCTCCCTACGCACATGTGCATATACCTAGCAAACAAACAAGTTCTAAGATGCTTGAATGGGGTATTTTTCCTGATCACACCTCCATAGGTGTCTTCTCAACAAGAGATAATATAGAGGACTTATGAACTAGGTAAAAAATTTGGCAACTACTTCTATCCAAAAAAATTGTTCTAGACTATCCATACTAATCATATTCCTAGCCTCTCCATCAATGTCATATTCATTATTTCTACAATGCCATTATGTTGAAGGGAATACAAAGTTACCTTGTGCCATTCTATATCATTATCTTTAAAAAACTTGTTCTATTTCTTTAAAATAAAACTCATTGCCATTATCAATCCTCAAATATTTAATCTTTTTACTAGTCCAATTTTCAACAAAATCCTTAAACTCTTTAAAATGACTAAATTGTTTAGTTTTAATTTTGATAAAATAAGCTCATGTTCTTCTATTGTAATCATCGATCAAAGATGCATAATTTAATAAAAAATAGGAACTGAAGGAATGATAATAAGACCAAAAAATTTAGAATGTACCAAGTCTAATATCCTAGAAGATTTGTCAGAAATAGAATAAAATTGAACATGGTTTTGCTTTCCATAAATACTGTGCTCACAAAAAATCAAACTTAATATTTCAATCATTCAACCCCTCAACATGGTTTTTATTTTTCATGGTTTGAAGACCCTTCTCACCAATATTGTTAGAAATCTGAAATAAATTGAATAACTCAAGGAAATTTTTAAGAGAAAATCAAAGTTACATAAACTAGAAAAATATAAGAATGCAAACCAGGACTTTGAAAGATTATGCAATGTTGATGTGACAAAATTTCATTAAGAGCTTCCAAGCTAAAAAGATACAAAGCAAAGATGCATGAATAATGGCTACATGCATCAAGGTGCATGTATGCCAAAGTATGTAACAATGCAAGAGAATGAATGGATGCAAATACAAGCTAGGTAGTGAGTTTATATAGAACTTAAGAGAGGAGATAGGTGGAAAATCCAACCAATAGGAATCAACCACAAAAAAGTGGAGATGGACCACCAAAAGTGGAGATTCCCACCAAAAGTGGAAAGTATGGACCACCAAAAATGGAGGATGCCACCAAGAGTGGAATGTGTTCCACCCTTTAATGAAGGTGACACCACATCACCTATCTCCTGGTTATTAAATAATAAACTCACTTTATTATCCTAAGCAAGCTTAATTAAGTGTAGGAAAAACATAGGACTAAGGGAAAATAAATTAACCCATTAGGAAAATAAAAGCCTACATCAACAAATATGGCCAAGTCATGGACATTTATATCAACATTTTTAACTAAATCTTCACTTTTCAAGACCTATAATAGCTAAACTGTTAAGAATTTGAAGATGATGTGAACTAGTGATTTGTGGAAATTTGTGTATAGATTTTAAATATATATATATATATATTTTGAAATAATCATGAATCTTTCAACATCTCCTTTAATAACTAGTTTTAAACAGTAAACTATTGCACAGACAGATGTCATTGCACCAAAAGATCGACCTATTAATGCTCGATACAACTACTAGAGATAAGGAATCCAAGGAGGCAATTAAGCCATGTCATGAACCCAAGGACTACATTGCACAATACAAGGAGACCAAGGGCACACATCTTGAAACAATCCCCCCAAGTGCAAACAAGGGGTTCAAACCCATGACCTAGACTCTAATACCAATTGTTGCACAAATGGTTATCATTGTGCCAAAATATTGACTTGTTAATGCCCAATACAACCGCCAGATATAATGAATCCACAGGTGGCGGTTAAGCCATGTCATGAACCTAAGAGTTGTGTTGCACAGTACAAGGAGACCAAGGGCACACACCTTGCAACATAACTCTTTTTCTAGAAAGGCTAAAATTGTAATTTTCAAAATATAGATTCTTAACATCAATATCTAGGGAAAGGATATTTTTTCATAATTTTTTGTTAAATATTTTTTTAATTAATTTTTTAAGGCACTATAACAATAATTTGGACATAGGTGTATGCCGTCAAACATAACTTGTTGTGCATATATCAAAATCCAATATTATTTTTTTGGTGAAATA
>VDFB02092217.1:0-20388 GCA_007258455.2 Sequoia sempervirens | reverse complement strand
ATCTAGGCACATGACCATCCTATAATATTTGTAGTAGCCTTAATAACCATGAGTATACTAAATGTTTATGGCTTTCATGATTTCTTGAGAGTATCCTTTTTTTATCTTGTTGTTTTCTATAATGACACAATGATAATACACAAGAAATTAAATGAGCATCTAGCCTAATTATGATAATAAACCAGCATGATTTTTATCTTATGGAAACATTGACATTTCTACTAGCTACTATGAAAGAATTATAACTCATGTTGATAAGAGGCATAGGGCCTATAAAAGTGATGCATGCTGCATTTTATGTCTTTCCATGATAAAATCCACTTATTTATAGTAGATTCTTTGTTGTCTTTAACTCCTTGACAATTCTTATTGTTAATAATAGCTCTATGGATACCATCAAAATATTCTAAAGGTGTGTTATCCCCCATGATGCTATTAGGATAGCCTAAGCAAGATTGTAGTCAATAGTCATTATATAACATCTTCTATCTATGTTTGATAGTGTTATTGTACATGAAGAATTATTTTGGATGGTAACTTTATGGGCTAAGTAACTAACTTCTATTGTGTTGCATTATTTCTTAGGTTAATACTATCTTATTGTTGTTGTAATAGTCTTAGGATGTCATTTATTTTTGACATCATGGTTGTTTTCAATTGGTGTTGACTATTCACCTAGTTTTGTGACATACTTTTCTTCTTTCTTAGTAGACTATTACCCTTGTGAAAAATATTTTTTACTTATTATAATCATAAAGTTGGTAACAAAGAGATTGCTGCATAAATAGTTGCTATTGCACCAAAATTTTGACCTGTTAATGCTCAATACAACCACTAGAGTTAATGAATCCACAGGAGGTGGTTAAGCCATGTCACAAACCCAAACGTTGTGTTGCACAACATAGGAAGACCAATGGTGCACACCTTGCAAAAATCCCCCCAACACAAGCAAAGGGTTCAAATTCGTGACCTAGGCTTTGATACCAATTGTTGCACAAATGGTTGTCATTGCACTGAAAGATTGACCTGTTAATGCTCTATATAACCACTAGAGTTAATGAATCCACAGGAGGTGGTTAAGGCATGTCACGAACCCAAACACTGTGTTGCACAACACAAGGAGACCAAGGGCACACACCTTGCAACATAGTTGATAATTCGCTATCTAGGGTTTGGTGAAAGTACTTGTCAAGGTTATTTTCAATTGCTATAAGTGTTGAATTTTGAGCACCCAAAGAAAACAACCATCTTTACTATGTAGGACACATGTAGGATTATAAACAACTTTATTTATGTCTACAACCATACTTACCTCTAATGGTGAAATGTTGAATAACATGAAATAAGATTTTTTATGGCTTGAATGAATTTGTTAAATTTAGAAGCAATGTTGTTGACCTTTAAATAAGCATTCCAACTACAAAAAGAAAATCAATGATTATACTTGCATGCAGATCAAAAACTAAATCACCATACTAAAATTATATGTTTTTTTAGGAATATCACAAAAAATAAGCACTTGTAATTCTATCTTTGCCCATGGTTGAAGAGGTATGCATCTAAAACCTAGCTTTTCATAATTTCCTAATATATTAGGACCCATTTATCAAGATTTCCATGTGGAAATATAGGGTTTTCACAAGTGTGATGCTTTTTTAGCATTGATTTTCAAAATGAGGTTCTATATCACTACAACTAGTTAACCCTAAGGTTAAAATCCAACAAAATAGATGTTTCAAGATTATTTCCACACTCTGACACCAATTACACATATTAACATCTAGTTTTCTCTTTACAACAACTATAGGGAGACTTTGATAACATACATCACATGTGTTGGACCTTGTAGTATGTGTTACACACCAAAAAATTCCTCATATGGAATTTATTAGGGTTATGGTTCCTACTTGACAACTGTAGCTCTATCATGATAGTTAGGTGAGGGTTTCCAACACATATCAATTTTAGCCCCAAAAGTATTGAGAAAATATAAAGTAATTAGTGATCTACTAAAGGGAATCTAATGTTGCATTCAAGGTAGGCCATATATCCAATGATCCTCGTTCAAGCCTTCATTCTAAAATACCTTATTTCCATCCTTTAAATTTAAATTCTTGGCCCAAATTTATTATTTTGAAAGATAATAAAGGGTTTTAATGCTTCAAGGAGGGTTTGTAAAGGTTGTAGATACTCCAAAACAACTTACAATCTATTTTCAAGATTATTTAATGTTTTCATGAGATTTTTAAGCCCGGTTAATCTCATGGTAAACACATAGAGACTTTTATAATGTATGAACGATAGTATCATTAGAGTGCTTCACCACGTAAATGGTTTTGGGACATCTGATTTTTTCTAATCACATATTTTTGAAATGATGATTTATGACTTTAAAAGGTTCCATTTAAATTATTTTGATGAGATGGATTGATCAAACCCCCTTAGATCAAACCCCCTTGGATAGAACCCTGTTATATTTAAACCATACCAATAATCGAGTCTCCTCTACACCTATCAAAATGCTGATAAAAAACCACTTTTGATTTACCTTTTGAGTGATCAAATGAATTCATTTAAAATTTATGCTTTGTAAGCCTGTAGCCCTTATTATAAGCTTCCTAAAAAGTATAATTCTAAATATGTTTAATTTGATTATTATATTTATTTTTTATTTCTTGTGAATGTAGGATTTTCAATGAACATCAAGTTCTTTAATGACATTTCACACATAGAAAAATAGAAAAATAGAAAAAATTCTACAAGAAATACAAATGTGCCCTAGGTATTGATGTCCTTATTCCAACAAAAAAGAATAAGTTAATTCAAATGAATACAAAAAAGTTATGCAGGCTGAAGTACACCTCTATCCAAATTATAATTACGCTGACTTGGAAAATTAATTAAAAAAAAATATGTAACAAAAAATTATGAAAAAATATCCATTCCCTAGATATTGGTGTGAAAATTTTGTATTTTAAAAATTAGAATTGTAAATCATCTAAAAAAGTTATGTCATAGAACTGAACATCCTTTTAAAAATGTTGATTGAGTAAGAAAAAATAAGTTAATAAAATTATATAAAATGATTCCACAATTTTTAAAATTTTTTTTAAAATATAGTGAATCTACAAAATATCAACAAATAACTAGTTTGATTCATCTTCAAAAACTTAATGGTTTAGCTGCTATAGGTGTAAAAATTGAATGTCACGGTGAAAAATCTTGATTTAATGTATCAGGATTTAGCCAAAAATTGTAGCCATTATTGGGATCACCCATAAAACATATCCTTTAACACTCAAATCAAGAATTCTAATGATAGTAACTTAGAGACTAGCTAAGAAAGAAAATACAAACAAGAGGTGGATATGAGAACCCAACATAAGAAAAACTCTAGGGTTATCCTTAGATAGCGAATCTACCCTCAATTCTTAAAGATTGTCTTGTAGGGACTACCATCATTAATGATCTAGATTGTCACTAATAAGATTTTCCATGTCCTTAGTCTTATGCAAAACATTAGCACTTGAAAAAGGATTTTTGACTAAGTCATGATGTCCCTATGAATGCCTTTACAAAAAATTAAAGGGTAGTTGGATCTATTCTTATTAAGTTGAAAAATAAAAAAGAGCAACCTAATGGAGACTAATGATGAAAACCCATAAGTGCACTAAAAGGTAAGTCTTGTAAAATTACCCTACTAGAATATAAAATAAGATAGAGATAATTACATGTATTAAAAAGAAAGTTATGATAGAAAATTAGGTTTCTTGTAGTACCCCTTAATAAATTAGGGTATTAAAAATAAAGGAGTCAAGGATGGATAAATTAAATCAATTAAATATTTATGGAAATTTTTGATAACAAGTGATTACAATAATTTTTTGGTGAGATGAAGATGGGTTTTGAACAAAATTTAATGATCATGATAGAAAAGAAGGAAGAATAAATATTGATGAAACAATCCTAGGATTCAGAGAAAAGATAATGGAAAAGGTTAGAAGAAGTGTGAGAAGCATCGACAAAGTGTATCAAGAGGGATACAACTGATAAAAACCCTAGTACTGAGATAGGTAGATCCTTAATGTACATGGCATTCATGAGTACTAAAGAAATAGAATGGCTCATAACTTAAATTAGAACTATAGAGAAAAATCTAACTAAAATGATAATGCGGATGAAAGAATATAAGGCAATAATGAACTTAGAGAAGTTTGACCTTATTTTCAGGCATACTATAGATGTGGTTGCTATGGGGAAGAAGAGGAAGTAAATAAGGGAGGAAGTAAAGAAGTTAAAATCAAAGAAAAGTTTCTGAAGAGTCCATCCAAGTAGTGAATCTCAATATTAGTGAAGAAGAGGAGATAATATTTAGCAATAAAATCAAAGAAGTCACCAAAAATTTAGAGTTTTTTGAGGAATCTTTGGAGATGATAGATGAGAGCAATTCCTAGGTTAAGGAAGAAAAAAACTGAAAGGAAATAAAAAACAAATCAATTACTAATGATATGTTATCAACCAACACATTCCTCAAGCTAAAGACACACACTTTGAGGGAACCTCATGGACAAAGAGTCACCTCCCATGTTAAAATCAAGAAAAGTTTCTAAAGAGTCCATATAAGTAGTGAATCCACAATTGGATTAGAGAAAGAAAGACCAAGAAGCAATTGTGTATTTAATTTGTAACAGATATTATGAAGTGAGTTCTTAGATGATCAATTTCCAAGAGATAATGGTTGAGAAAGGACTTTGGTCAAGTAGAAAAGGAGGGAAACTAGACAAAGAAGCTATGATAAAGAGAGAGAAAGAGATCCAAGAGTAGAGAATAGATTAGGAGAAAGGATAACTCTAACCATACAAAATAAATTAAGAACACCTTTACCTCCTCCAAATATGGACACAAATATGAATAAGCTCCCTATTTTTGGAAAATACACCAAGGATGCTAGTGAACATCTCTTTACCTTGGATTTTCATGGTGACTAGACCCAATTATATGATTTTGTGGAGGCTCTCAATGATGCAGCACTAAGATGGTGTATTAAAGAACGCCCTAAGCATGATAAAACATTGAAATAATTGAGTGACTTATTTTTGACAAATTTCCATTCACCTAATGTATGAACAAAAAACATATAAATAAAGTATGGGAGATGATAAAAATGAGGAAAATTAGTAAAATATTATAAACAATGATTTAAAAGTGTGGTTAGAAAACTATAAGAAACCTTCACATAAAAGAAATGAATTGAGTGGTTTATTTTAGGGTTGAACCTAAGAGGTCAGTGCATTATAACAAAAGTAGATGAGAAGATTTCCTCTTTGTATAAGGATGTAGTTGAATTGATCACTAGAATAGAATCCTAGTCAAAGATACAAGAGAATGATTTAGTAGGAAAGGATGGAATTGATAATTTAAAATTAGAGTTGGAAAATGTAATTTCAAAGTAAGAAGTTTTAATGAAAGATGAGAAGGTGAGACTTCTTCCCCACCTAGAAGAAGTAAAATTTGGTTTAAAAATTATAGTAGGGAAGAACATCTAAGGAATAAATGTTTGATAATCAAAGGAATTGAGAGGGCTACCACACTAAGAGGGGAACTTAGAAATCCCCCCAAAAGATAGTAAGTATATATTATAAAATATAAAGGGGGACATACATGACACAAATAGGTGTACAAATGAGAGCAAGTATTAGACCACTTAACAATATACACTACGTGGCATCGCAAATTCAAGATCTAGGACCCTCCATGGGTTACCATGATAACTATTGAGAAGGAGGTAGTAGGGGAGGCTACCATAATAATAATAGAGGTATCAAAGAAAGAGGAAAGACCAAAAGCCCAAAATGTTATAACTACAATAAACTAGGACATTATGCTAATGAGTGTAGAAAAAAAAATGTAGGAAAGTACATATGTGTGATATTTGTGATGATAAATCACATGATATTTAGTTGCACTAAATTTAATAGTTCTATAAGAATGTGTTGGCACCATGATAAAAAAAATACATAATTGTTTAGTCTAAATGTAACATGTGATACTAAAGTAGTAATGAATAACTAAAGTAAAGGAGAAAATGTTAGACAATGTAAGAAATAAAATATAGAAAAAAAATGAATAAGAGAATCTCATTGACCAAAAGAGAAATTAGAAAATAATATAAAGGGAAAAAGAAAAGAACACAATAAAAAGGTCATGTAGAAATTTAAGAAAAGGAGAAACCTAGGGTTGGATTAATAGAAGCATATCCTAAGAGAATCTTATGAAAGTGAAGAAGAAAAAAATTATGAATAAGGTAGAACATGATTTAGTGATAAGGAAGTCCAAATAGCTAACTAAGAAAAACAAAAAAAGGGAGGGTGATAGTAAAGGCACGTTTCATAGCAAAGTATGTCTATGCTCATTACCTACCAAAAATTCCATTTTGACACAAAGCTCCTATTTTGACCCATGTGGAGATATTTTCACAACTATCAATTTCATTTACTTTGATTTTTTTTAAACCTTTATTAACAAATCTATTTTGTTCATATCCTGCAATCATGACATTTCATGAGACCAAATCTCTTTGAGGTACATTTTCAAACAATTCGTGTTCCTTGTCTATGCTTCCACATTTTGCATACATCTCTATCAAAGTGGTTGCAACTATAACATTTGGAAAAAATCCTCTATCCTCTATGCTTTGATGGATGTCCTTACCCTATTCCAAAGTTCCCATTTGGCACAAGCTACAAGGATGCTGACAAAGGTGGTAGAGTTTGGCTTTATACTTATCAATTGCATTTTCTTGAAAGTTTCTAAAACCCTTTAAACAAATCCACTTTTTCAATATCCTGCAATCAAGGTATTGCATGAGAAGACATTTCTTTGAGACATTCTGTCAAATAGTTCAAGTGCCTTGTCTATTCTTCTACATTTTAAACACATGTCTCCCAGGGCGGTTGCAACTACAACATCTGAAAAAATTCCTCTATCTTTTATGTTATGATGGGTGTGCACAACATATTCCAAAGCTCCCATTTTGGAAAATGCAGAGAGGATGTTGGCAAAGGTTGAGGAGTTTGGCTTTACACCTGCAAATTGCATTTACTTGAAAGTTTATAAAGCCTTTTCAACAAACCCTTGTGTATACCCCTACAATCATAGAATTCCATAAGCCCCCATTTTGGCACAAGCTAGGACTAAGCTGGTTGGAGACCTTTTTATTGTGCAATGTTCCCCATGTCTTCTAATTTATGCAATGCGGTAACTTAAGTCACACATGGGTGGGGGGGAGAAAATTGTTAAAAATAAATAAATTTTATGTTAAATCCATCAAATGACCTTCATTAACAGTGAACGAAAATGGGACGGGTTATGACTAAGGCCTACCTTAGCAACCTAAGTGATCAAAGCTTAGAGTGTGCTAGTTAAGCCCAGTCATGGAGGTGTGGGGTGCCAAGAGGGTTGGGCTTTACCAGTACATTCTAAGCGTTGACCACTTATTCATGGGAAATTTCCATCCTCAATTATACCAATGCTAATCATGGCACTTGGGACCTTACTACCCTCAAACTCGAACATTGCCCTCTAAACATATTGATAATCATCATTACCTCAATGACTACCATAAATGAGAGAAGTATTATCATGATGAATTCCACATACCTAGTCATCCATAGGACAATAATATATCCATTAATATTCACATACCAGTGAAGCATTGTCATCAAGATCTCAAGATTTTATTCATTAAGACTATCATAAAGATGGGAAAATCTATTTAAATACAAAATATTTTCAAACATATAAAGTAGGCTATCATTAAAGAAGGAGATAGTCATTGTACAACATAATACTTTTGCATAGTTATTACTTCACTTCATTGTGTAGTCACAAAAAATGATCCTATAAGGACTACTACACTATGGTCATATGAATAATCACACTAATCTTGTGATAGTAAAAAATTACCTATATGCCTTTATGTTTTCATCAAGCCATGGGCACTGTCATGTCCCATTCTAAAAAATAATTTAGGGTAATAATCATGCCTTAGCTACCAAAGGGCTATTAATTCAATTGCTATAGTCAAAGTGTCATGAAAGAAATGGTGTTATTAAAGGAATTTGACAATCAAGGAGGGTTGTCCTATCTTTAAACCCTTATTGCCTACATATGGACACAATCTTAAACATTCAAAGGGACTTCAAAAACCACACTAGATTCAACATTAGTCACATTTGTAATCAAAATCCTAGCTAAACCATAAAGATGATAAGGGGTTGTCCAAACACTTTCAAATAGAAACAAGGGGTTGCCACTAAGGTACAAAAGAGAGTTATTGTATCAATTTTGTTATAAAAGATAACCATCATTCAAAGATTTTCCACTCATTATATCCTACCAAAATAGGTAGAGGGGTGATCATGTGCAAGGTTATCAATTTTGATGTTGTTCCCAAGTAACTCTTAGAAGATAGTCATACACCCTTTAGACATTATTATGTATGATTAGATACTCCTAGTTTGTCACTCAATTACATGCCCATGTCTTATGCACTTGATCTCCCCTTAAATTGATTTGTGATGTCTCATTTTGATAATTAATCAAAACAAAAAAGTAGTACAAAATAGAAATGATAATTGTGAGTCCTCTTTTCCCATTTTCTCCTAGTCAAGTATCTTTCTATTTACTTGAAATGTTCCTCACCTTTTGATTTTCTCTTTCTCCACCTCCTTCAACTTTTGATTTCATACATATGTAAGTTTATGAAAACAATTAAATGTGTATATTATCATAAAATAAGTCTTTGACAAATACCCAAACAATATCTATGCATTCTATGCATCTAACAATTAGCATGTCTTCTCTATTCTTCCACATTTTGGAAGCATGTCTACCAGAGCGGTTGCAAGTACATCATCTGACAAAATTCTTCTATCCTCTATGCTTTGATAGATTTTCATACCCTATTCCAAAGTTCCCATTCGACATAGGCTGCGAGGATGCTGGCAAAGGTCGTAGAGTCTAGCTTTACACCTGCCAATTGCATTTGCTTGAAAGTTTCTAAAGCCTTTTCAACCAACCCATTTTGTGCATATTCTGCAATCTTAACATTCCATAAGACCACATTATTTAAGCATTTCGTCAAACAGTTCGCGTACCTTGTCTTTGCTTCTACATTTTGCATAAATGTCTACTAGAGCATTTCTAGCTACAATATCTGACGAAATTCCTATACCCTCCATGCTTTTACATTTGTTGTGTTGCAAAGCTCCTATTTTAGCACAAGCTAGGAGTACACTAAATGGAGATCTGTTTATTCTTCTACCTTAATTTGTCTAAAGAATATATAATAATATTTGATGTCTAATGATCTACAAACAATATTCTTCTTATATTTTCTTTAACACACCATTGAAATATTTTAATATAAAAATTAATATATAACAATTAATTGAAAATGAATAGATTTAAACCTATAACTACAACCTCCAAAATAATTGTTTTAAAAAAAATTAAAATGAAACAAATTCACAAATGCAAATTTTAACCTAGAAAGAAGATAAATTAATTGATAAATATTTAAAAACAATTTCTTAAATAGACTTGACCTTTGAATCAAAATAAAATCAAGAATAATGCGTATCAATGTGATATCATAGATAATGAAGGAAAAGAAATGGAAGTAGGTGGAGAGGGTTTTTCCGTTCGTTGGCGTCAATTATGGAGAGCCGTATTCCACACTCGTCAAGTCAATTATGGAGAGCCATTCAATGGTCTCGGCACGTTCTACTGTGCGTGTGGGCCACACCTGAGCTACCTCAAATGTTATGATATTGGATTCAACCGTGTAGTTTCGAGTCAAACTCATTGACCCATGTTTCATGAGTAGTGGTTCAACAAGAACCCATCTCTCATGATATCGAATGGTCCACTTAGCACTCATTGCATCTAGGTGATGCTCACATAGGTGAAGCACTGGTCCGTCCCGGGAGGTCACCCATCCCAGTACTGCTCCAGCTCAAGCGCGCTTAACCTTGAAGTTTTCTCCAAGATTAAGCCCGCTTGAATTGTTACCTCGAATGTGCTGGTTAAGCCCAGCCGTGACAATGATTTCAAGAAGTCTAACACTTCAAAATTTAATTAATTTCTAGGAGTGGCCGACATATTCATTACTTCAAAACTCAGTCATTGACTGGTTAAATGGAATCTAATTTTCTTCGCGTAGGAGTTGTCGGTGGCCCCACAGATAAGCATTTTCCTGGTCCTTTCCAGGAACGTGTCCATGGAATCCAATTTTCTTCGCGTAAGAGTTGTCGGTGGCCCCACAGATAAGCATTTTCCTGGTCCTTTCCAGGAACGCGTCCATGGAATCCAATTTTCTTCGCGTAGGAGTTGTCGGTGGCCCCACAGATAAGCATTTTCCTGGTCCTTTCCAGGAACGCGTCCAACATCTACAGTTTTTATAGAATGCTATTTATTTATGCCTACTCCAATCCAATTCCCTTGCCCTTGCTTGGACCAACAACATTTTTTTCACTCCTTTTCCACTAATCAATGGCATACTCATCCTTTTCTCACCGAAGAACTCAGGAGCATGATGCTTTCTCAGGAATTGAACCTCACGGAACACGGAGGAAAGTAGATGAATCTTCAAGTTTGTTTGATGTGTTCATCAGCCAGAGGGGCCCTGATGTCAAACAAACTGTAGCCCTTCAGCTTTATAATTCTCTTAAGGAGTTAAGAATACGTGCTTTTCTTGATTCGGAAGAGAAAGAACTCGGCGATTCATTTCCTTCAACCATCGAGAACGCCATCCACTCTGCTTTGGCTCATATCGCTATCTTCTCCAATGGATATGCAGAGTCCCCATGGTGTTTGGCGGAGCTGGTACTCATGTTGCAGAGTAAAGCGAAGATTATTCCCATTTTTTATGGTGTGGAGCCTTCTGCACTACGCTACATAGAAAAGGGTGTGTATGGCAAAGCATTCACTGAATATGAAAACAAGAAGAGGTACATGGAAAAGCATAGGGAGTGGAAGGAAGCCCTCCAATCTGTTTCATTTATCACCGGCTATGAAATCAGCAGCAATTTCAAGTAAGATCTCCGCGTTTCTATTGTACTTGCGTATTCTACATTGTTTTATTCTTTCATGGATAAATTTCTATATATTAGGAAGCCAGATTAATTTCTTATTAAGATATCCTTTTTCTTTGTTAAGTATCAGTGGTACTTGCCTATTCTACATTGTTTTATTCTTTCATGGATGAATTTCTATATATTAGCGAGCCAGATTAATTTCTTATTAAGATACCCCTTTTCTTTGTTAAGTATCAGTGACTGCCAAAATATAGTGTCAGCCGTCGAAAGAGAAGTTCAAAGGAAAAAATCTCTACATGTTGCCAAATACCCAGTGGGACTTCGCAGGCTTGTGAAACATTTTGAAAGGCAATGCCTTGATCAGCTTGTGAAAGATTTTGAAAGGCAGTGCCGGATGTATGAAGGTAGGAAAGAGAAAGCTCAGATCGTCGGCATTTTTGGAATGGGCGGAGTCAGCAAAACAACTCTAGCCAAAGAGTTGTTCAACCGAAAGAACTCACAGTATGGGCGAGGATGTTTTCTGTTCGATGTGAGGGAAGCTTATGCAAATAACAGTTTTCCTTCGTTACAAATGAAACTCCTCAAAGATCTATTCCAAGAAGATAGATTTAATTTTCAAAGTACAGAGGAAGGAAAAACTCATATCGCAGATTGCATACAAAGGAGCAAGCCGTTGAGTTTCCTAATTGTTCTAGATGATATTGATGGCGTGCAACAGTTAGATGCTCTACTCATCATGGAAATGCTAAAGAAATCAGTTGATAGCCTGGTAATAGTTACAACCCGTGATGTTGGTGTCCTTATTAACGCAGGAATTACTTCAGCTTATAATCTAAAAGGCATGGATAGAGACAATGCAAGAGAGCTGTTTTGCTGGCATGCCTTCGGCCAACCCCATCCGGAGAAGGATTACAAAAATCTGGTTAACTCCTTCCTAGATGTTTGTGGAGGCTTGCCTCTGTCTCTTCAAGTTATTGGCAGTCACGTTCATGGCACAGATCAGAATTCTTGGAGCTTAGAATTGAACAAAGTTAGCAAGACACTGCCACTAGACATACATCAAA
Organism: Sequoia sempervirens; assembly: GCA_007258455.2. NCBI lineage: Eukaryota > Viridiplantae > Streptophyta > Pinopsida > Cupressales > Cupressaceae > Sequoia > Sequoia sempervirens. Next base: position 8,225 of record VDFB02092217.1, on the reverse strand, counting down.
GACTTAAAATAAGCTTTGATGCATTGGACTACGAGCAACAACAGATTTTCTTAGATATTGCATGTTTTTTTGTTGACAAATCGAAGCATATTGCCCTGCAAATATGGGAGGCATTGGGATGGAACGCTCAACATGCCCTGCAAACACTCAAAAACAAGTGTCTCGTTCAAGAAATAGAAGAATATAGTGAACCAAGGATTTTGAGAATGCATGACCATCTGCGCGACTTAGGAAGAGAAATTGCAAATGGCCCGAGCCGTCCCTCTCGGTTGTGGCGTCCACAAGATCTTGAACATATGGTATGTTTGTTCTTATTCCGACTTTCTACTTTATATCAAGTGAAATTGTACCCTTTTTAATTTCTTAATACAACAAACATGTTGGACTTGGTTTTGAAATTAGACTTGCACTTGAAATTCGAGAATTAGATGAGGGGCTATTTGTAGATTTATAGCACTTGAAATTGAAGTATTTGTAGGCAGTTCATGATAAATATCATCAATAATGTCACTATTCAAAGCAAATTTAATTTTTTCAACACGATCATAAATTTTCTTTTCATTAAAAATCACATTTTTTTGACACAATAATGTTATAAGTGTGAGTTTTGTTTATTATAATCTACAAAAATGCATGATTCACTTTTTGTATCTAGCTTTTGCCTATTTTGATTAGTTACATGAATATAAGCTAAACAACCAAAAACTCTAAACTAATGAACATTAGGTTTTTTCTTATACTAGGCTTCATAAAGAGTCATCATATCAAGTGCATGAGCAAAAATTTGATTAAAAATGTACAATGTTGTACTAATTGCATCACCCAAAAGAAAATTGCTTAATTCTTTGGCCTGTAACATACTCCTTGCCATTTCCATCATTGTACAATTTTTCCTTTTAGCTACCTCATTTTGTTGAGGTGTGTAAGCATCGGTGAGTTGTCTTTTGATACCATTTATATCACAATTTTTTTGAAAATCTCTTAAACAAAATTATCCTCCATGATCAACTCTTAAACATTTGATTCTACAACCTTTTTTCATTTTCCACAAGGGTTTTAGACCTTTTGAATGTATTAAAGCCTTCATCTTTGGTCTTCAAAAAATAAACCCAACACTTTCATTAGAAATCGTCAATAAAAGTAATGAAATATGATGACTTACCCAAACTCTTTGTCTACATAGGACCATAAATATCTATGTGAACCAACCAAAGTGGATAATGGACCCTCCAGGCATTGTCTTTTGAAAATATCTCTCTTGCATGCTTTCCTTTAGCACAATCTTCACAAACCTCCTTGCTTTCTTGTGCACCTTAGTCCTCAAACCATAAACCAAAGCTTTTGATGTGATAAATTTCAAACTTTGAAAATATAAATATCTGTATTTGAGATTTCATAGCCAACTTTTGTTTTCATATGCAATATTGGCAAGATTTTTGCTATGTTCATCAAACATCAATGGAAACACCATATTATTTGATATAGGCAGAACTATGACAACTCTATTGTCTTTATTCTTATCATAAAATTTTACATTGTTGATTTTCAAATACCACCTTATAGTTCTTCTCACACAATTTCCCAAAACTTAATAAATTATGCTTTAATTACGGAGTGTAAAAATTTTCTTGAACATTTTTCATACCTTGGTATAGACTTGCATAGCTCCTTTGATTGCAGCTTCCAATCTTTTGTCATCGCCAAGCTTGATCCTAGATTTGAAACTCTCATCAATTTTAGAAAAGAAAAAAAATCCTTTCTTGACATGTGGTTAGAGAACCTTGAATCTAAATACCAGACATCTTTGACAACATTTTCAACTTTTCCATAAGATAAAAATAAATTACTTAGAGAAGCCTCATCACCCTCTTGAGCATAAATGACACTTTTATTGTTATTACTAGATTTTAATCCACAATCCCTTTCAAAATGACCATACTTGATACAATGATAACATTGGATATTTTTCTTATCAAATTTGCCTCTACCTCTTTCTCTTGGACCACCTTTTCTTCCTTTGTTTCCTCTTGAAGAATCCTTATCTAGACCTCTACCTTGGCCTTGATTGCTTTTGGTGCTAGTGCTAGCATCTTTATTCCTTATAATTTGTAATTTGGAGGAAAAAAATTTCTCATTAATTTCTCCATACATGAATCTCTTAATCTTTCCTCATGCGACATAAGAGATCCAACAAGGTGATCAAACTGAAGGGAAGTCAAATTCTTACTTTCTTCAATGATGACGGTAACATTGTTCCACCTTGGTGTTAGAGACCTCAACACTTTTTTTTATCACTTCATCATTGCTTCAAGAATATTCATTTTATTGGCATCATCTTTTACTCTCACACAATAATCCCTCACACTTTCAACTTCTTGCATTTTCAAATTTACAAAGTCTCTTCAATGTCTGTAGCTTGACAACTTTAATGTGATCACTTCCTTGGTAAGCTTCTTTTAGTCTTCCAAGCATCCTCAACTATCTTTGCACCTACAATTTTTTGAATTAAGCTTTTATTTAAAGTTATTTGAATATGAAATAAAGCCTAAGTATTCTTCTTCTTAGCTTCCTTTTTTAGCTACTCTAATATCTTGTTTCTATAATCTCCCACAAATATTTTTTTGTTAAAAAAGTCATCATTTAGATGCACCATTAATCATAATCATTTTCATTGAATTTTGAGATTGATAAAGAGTTAGAATTTGACATGAATATCCCAACAAAAATAACCTAGAGAAACTAACTAAAATTTCCTCTTGAACCAGATAATCAAAACAAAATATCAACAAACCTTACATCTGTGAACAATGGCAATAACGAAGATTAAAAAAAGACCATTGCATTATTTTTTGAAAGAAACAAATCAGCTTCAACAATAGCCCTCAATACATTGTTTCATAACATAGAAAAACATTTCAATAAATCGTTGGAAGCTTTTTAAAGAACAAACTCAAACATACTAAAAAATCAGAAACTGTGGCAGTAAATGGCAAGTAAACTGGCTAATGCACATAATAGTGAATTGCATGCAAATTGGTTGATTCGCATTAATTACCAACAAAAAAAATCTGAGCCACTTCTGTGATTGCAGGAATCAAAAGGATTCCAATACATCCTCTCTCAAATCAAAGGCAGATGCTTCCATTCATTTATTGACAATTCCATGAATTGTCAAATTACATACTTTCTAGCGGAATCAAATGTCATAGTCGACACGTCAACGGTTTTGTTGTGGCTTGAGCTTAAGTATTGGCGTTTTCAGAGTGGGCCATGCATTCCTTCATGGATTCCTCTTCAAAATTTGCAATGTCTAATAGTAAACCGTCCATGGCACAAACATGTACAGGTATTATGTTCTTCAATGAAAATTAAATTTCAATTAAGGGTAGTTTCTTTATTATTGTTAGCCGTTGAATGTAAGCTAGAAACAAATTTATTTTTAGTCTAGTGCCCACCTCTTGAAATTTTAAAAAATAATTATATGTAAATATATATATTTACTTAAAATATAAAATTTAAATGTATTTATTAATTAACTAAAAATTAATAAATACCGTCAAATCTGCAGCCCGGCTTAGAGGATCCGCAGCCAAGCGTACAGATATTATGTTCTCCAATGAAAATTAAATTTCCATTTAACCGTACTTTCTTTTGAATGTAAGTTTAAGCCAAATTTATTTTGAGTTTCAGGGGCCCCGCCAATTGAAAGAATTGGAAATTTCTAACAGCTCAGATTTTCAAGAATTAGATCTTCGACCTTTGAACTGCCTGGAAAAAATTGTACTGCACAATTGTAGTAATCTGAAAACCGTGTGGGGAATATCTGATCTTAGAAAGCTGGTAGAATTGGACATTTCTCATGAGTGTCCGGTGTTTGAGCAGCTGCGTTTAGTGGGTCTCAACAGCTTGAAGCGTATTAAGGTCGATGATTCTTTCAAACCAGCATGTTTTGAGTTGGATAATTGCAAAAAATTGGAAACAATATCAGGAAGTTTAAATATTGAAAAGCTTGTAAGCATCAACATTCGTGACTGTCCCATGCTTGAGTGGTCGCTATCTCTTGAAGGTCCAAGTAAGCTGGAGACTGTCACGATTGATGGATGTGTGAAGCTCAATAATCTTCGCATATCCGGATGTCAAAATTTGAAAAGAGTGACGGGTAAATTTGATCTGGCAACATTTGTCATACGGGACTGTCCAGAGCTTGAGACGTTGCCATTTCTTGAAGGTGTAACTTGTCTTGAGACAATTACCGTTGATGGATGTGGCGAGCTCAATGGTCTTCAGTTGCTCAAATGTCAACAATGCCTTGAGAATATTTTCATTGTCAGATGTGGGAAGCTGCAGAACATAACTTTTCCAAGAAAACTTGTGGAACTCACAATAAAAGAATGCAGAGAACTGAAAACAGTGGCAGCGATTTGTGATGATAGTGAATGTTTGGAGCTACAGGAGTTTTCAGGTGTTCACCGACTGCATTGTTTGAAGCGGATTACAATTCAGGCTTGTAACAAGCTGCAGACTATACAAGGTTTTGATGAGTTGCATGCATTAGAAAGACTTGAGTTGTCCAACTGTCCGGAGCTTGAAGAGCTGCGATGTTCTTCACGTCAAACTTGCCTTGAGAAGATTAGCATTGTCAGCTGTGGGAAGCTACAGAACATAACTTTGCCAACAAAACTTGAGGAACTCAGAATAGAAGCATGCAGAGAACTGAAAATAGTGGCAGCGATTTGTGATGATAGTGAATGTCTGGAGCTACAGGAGTTTTCAGGTGTTCACCGACTGCAATGTTCGAAGACGATTAGAATTCAGGGTTGTGAAAAGCTGCAGACTATACAAGGCTTTGATGAGTTGCATGCATTGGAATGGGTGCTACTTTTATATTGCAGCAATCCAACAATACGGCATTGCATTTCCATGTTTAAGGTACTGATTTGAGGACTCCTTTGAATGGTCCACCATATTTCTTGCTTTGAAAGGAGAGAAAAAAAGTAAAAAAATCATTATTAACCTTAAGTTTTGTTTTACATTCCTTGATTTTCTTAAATAATCTCGTTTTCTTTCTTTCTCATTTTCAATTATTAACCATAAGTTTGGTAAATGAAAATGGAGTTTTTCTTTATCATTTTTAATTTCAGAGCGTGCTGCCGGAGCTTCTTCTTGTTGTGGGAAAAGCAGTAGATGGAGCGCTGTCAATTTTAAAGCCACATCTCTTTTCTGACACAGATACACTTATTTCAGAAATCCCTACTCCCGCAAGTGATCACTTGCAAGGAATAGTGGGGGAATCCAATGTAGTCATCTATTGCGCTGTTGTGGTTAATAGTTCCCTTAAAAACCGTCCTTTGTGGTCAAATCAAAATGGGAGGGTGCAACAACGAGAATGGATTATTACCGGCGTAACTACCAACCAGTATTATGGAGCGAGTTACTACAATTTGCAACGCAGTTTTCGAGATCCTATGTGGCATAGAGCAACCAACCAGCATTATGGAGCGAGTTACTACAATTTTCAACGCAGTTTTCGAGATCCTATGTGGCATAGAACAACCAACCAGTATTATGGAGCGAGTTACTACAATTTTCGACGCAGTTTTCGAGATCCTATGTGGCATGGAACAATGAAAAAGGGGTATGTTGTGGTGGTAAAGAAAAATGAAGAGAGGAAAATTCTCCATGTATTACATAGGAAAATTCTCAATTTTCGACGCAGTTTTCGAGATCCTATGTGGCATGCATCCTTTTGTTAGCTGCTCAGTCTATCGTTTATTGGAGAAGCATGTTCCTTTTGGTCTATTCAACACAAACAGTATTGGTATGTAAGTTTATATTTAGAGAATAGACATCTGAAAGGATGTGGTCCAGTGGTCCAAAATAGGAATTTCTGTGCTTTTAGTTTAAAATAACTTTTACAGAGGACTGTTGTCTAATATCAGTTTAGTTTGTTATTAAATGTAATCCTTTTCAATTCTTATAGTCTTACAATTTCCTGTCATTGTGAGTTAGTATTTCCTACTGTAGCACAATTTATAGTGAGATTGAGATTAGTTTTAATTGTAATATTTGTTCTAACTATTTTAGTAAGCCTTTTACCTTTCTTTAATTCTATTTAAAATTTTATTTTATACTGTGAATTTTTTATATTAAATATTTGTTATTCTATATTAAAAATAAGTATGGTAATTCTAATATTTCAACTGTATTTATTTTGAATGTAATATGTTATAAGAGATTTTTTATACACACATAATAAAATTCTCAGAAATTACGACGCTTTGAACTTTGAGGGTGGGGATAGGATGTTATTGACTGTAAGTTGGTATGTGAATAGCTACCATTCAGCATTTATTATTTAAATTTATTCATATGGAATTAAAAGTTTATTATAAGTGATGTTTACAGTTCAAAGAGCTTTCATATATGATGCTACTTGTGTTTTAACATTTATAGACATAAAAATATAAAATTGTTAGTTTGTAATATTGAAATATTGAATTTAAAAATATATATTTTTTAATAATAATAAAATAAATTATTAATCGAAAAGAATTAACAATTATATTAGAGGAATCTGAAAAAAAATTTAAATAAGGTGTATCACTCATAAATAATTAGTGGTAGTCTACAGTTATTAATAATGTATTCTTTTATATAGAATATTGTCATTATATGTTTCATATTATAGCAAATCTTATCTAGGATATCCAATATACTCAAGGTTTACATGCCAGGAAATTCATGTGTTATGTAATTAAGATAAAAAATAAATAAATTTAAAATAACATATCATGCAATTAAAAAATTGATTAATTTATCAAAAAAATGAGGGGAGGTTTTGGTTGCACTTGCAAGATATGAAAAGACACCCCCCTATGCTCTGAAGCCCTCAACCATCTTGGATACTGTGCTCTTCATTGTTTTCGCCTACTTCAATCATGTCCTCGGTTGGTTTGGTCTTAATCTTAGTAGTCATGTCTTGCTTGCTTATTTTTTGCCATTTTTTAAAATTGGAATTTGTGGGAAACTAAGGTTGGTTGATAGTAGGAGCCCACCTCTAATTTGTCAACTATAATCCCCACCCAACTATAATTCATCCCCCACAACTACCTAAGAACAACTACCTCAACTATAATTGTTAGGGTTCGGCTAGACCCCTTCTTGTATAAATGGCACTGAACCCCAGGGGATTTGCCAAACAATATCCACCACCCATAGCCATAGACCCCAATCGACTGCTGGCCTTCAACCCCACCACCACTTCAGGGCGACTCACCAGATGTGATTTTGCATATGTGTGAGGGTGTATGGAAGTGGATGTTACTATTGAGGGTGGGGAAGCCATTAAAGGGAAAAATGAAGATTGTAAAACGTTCAAAGAGGCTCTACAATCTAAGGAACTAGAAGCGTCATGCCCAAAAGCTATGTTCAATGTGGGAGTCAGAGATAACAGTGGAAGGGTTTGGGGCCCAAAAGGAGGTCAGGAAAGAGGAGGGCTCTAAGGATGTAAGGACCTACTGTTGCCTAGGGTTCTACAGCTCAACCCCAATGAGGAAATGGTTAATACTATTAGGAAAGAAGAAAATAGATTAAGAAATACAACAATATTTCTTGCTTGCATGGATGTAAACAATCTTCTTGCTAGAATTTTTTTTAATAATTGGCTTAATTTCGATTGGGGAAAAAATCTTGGTATCCATAAATTACATTTTGTAGAATGATTCAAAGAGGCTTGTTCTCCATTTTTTTGAAAAATAATGCTATGCAGAAAGGGTTCTTGAAAAAGACTACTGGAGTATTGGTAAGTCTCTATTTAAAGCCATTCCCTAGTCACCTCAAGAAACCCATAATGAAATAATGTTTTGCTCGGTACCAAGATGGGTAAGTGTCAAAAACTTGCAACCACAAACAAATGTGGTTTATGTTGCCTCAAATTTTTAAAACTGTTCGCAAATTTTGCAAATAGAAAAATCTAGAGTTCTATCTCACTTGGATGCAAGAATGCTTGTTTTATTTCATATTGGTGTGGAAATATTGGATGCTATAGAATTTTAATTTGATGGTAAATTGTATAGATGTGAATTGGAAGCCTTAGGAGGCTTGAAATATTTCTTTCTATGTAAAACAAATGGACACCAAAAAAGAGATTGCCCAAAACTTGTGAATAGAAAAAATAATATCAGACCTTCTAGGACTTCCTTCAATAATCAAAATAAAATGAAAAC
>VDFB02092216.1:0-96192 GCA_007258455.2 Sequoia sempervirens | reverse complement strand
TGTGCATTATGAGATTATTGAGAATTGAAACTGATCAAGTTTGGTCTGAGCCTGAGACTTTAGGGTTTCGCGTTCGATTCCTTGGAGAACGAGCCATCTCCAGCGGAAAGCAATTCAGAGAGTGTGCAATATCACTTGATTTATTGCCTACAGAGGTTTTCTTATTCAGAGAAAACTACAGAGCTTCAGAAGAATTTATATCTTCAGTTATTATCAGTTGTTTGCATTCAGAGTTCATCTATCAACTGGGACGCACCATTTCAGAGACTTGGATATGAGTATTTGTGAAGGCCGTACTTACTAGTGGCTGATTTCTGACAGGCCGTACAGATCTGTCAGGCCGTACCTCTTGTCTGGAGCCGTCTTTTTGCACAAAGGGTGAGACGCCTTCCTTATTGGCTTTCTATCATTCCCAGTAGTGGCGCATATCATTGGAGCATCATCTGGCATCTTCAAACTGAAGGAAAAGGGACTCATTGATTCAGCCGTACATTTCTGTACCTCATTAGCAGCAAATACCAGGTTTTTAAAAGTATTGAAAATTCATTGATTTGTTCATTGCATGTATTCTGGGTATTTTTGTAATCAGTTGAGAAGGTCAAATAAAGATACTGGCATCATTATTCATTCAATTCCGAAGCTATTTAATTTTTATTGAATTTATTTCCATTTATTATCAAAATCGTACCTTTTCATTATTGCATCAAAAACACAAAAAAAATGCAAAAAAACCTAAAAACATCAGAAAAACTCAAAACTACAGTCAGATTCAGTGTTAGGGGGAAACAGGGGTTTCTACATAGCACCTCGCCCTCAGTGGGATCTTGAGTGCACATTTTTGACGTTGAGTTTGTTTCAGTTCAAGTACTGTTCTTTAGCTTCTCCGCCATATGACAACACCTATCCTTCCTTGTGATTGAGTGTGCATTCTTGGCGTGAGTTATTTCAAGTTTGGATTTCAGTTTTTGATGCTAACGCTAATCAAGTTGGCTAGTGCTGGTTTATATTGTGTAAAACTATCGAAAAAAATTGGTTAGCATATTTTAGATACTTTCTTTTTTTGGAGATTCTAGCATTTGACCCCTCATTTTGGGTCCCGAAGCTGGAAACCCTAATTTAACTTGCATCTTGCTCAAATGATCTCCGTTTGACCCCTTTTCTATTGCATGTCAGTCAGTTTGTGATACTGAAGTGCTCGGGGGGGTTGCCAGAGTGAATCTACTAAAAATAGTAAGTCCCCGAAAAAGTGACCAACTCTGTTTGCATGTCACATCACTGTGTAGCTCTTGAAAAACCCATAAAGAATAACCTGACATGCGTTGAAAAGTCCTGCATGGAAACCCTAAAAATAGCCTCTAAAGACAACTCTTGAAAAAGGTCATGATTTGGTTTGCATGTTACATCACTGCGAAGCTCTAAAAAAACCCACAAAGAATATCCGGACATGCATAGGAAATTCCAACATGCAAACCCTAAAAATAGCCTCTGAAGGCTGAGTGCTGAAAGTCATCATCTCATCTTGCACTTTATACCGCTGCATAGGTCTTGGAAAACCCAAAAATATTCTCCAGACATGCACTGAAAAACTTCGCATGCAAGCCCTAAAAATAACCTCTTGAAGGTGATACTTGCTAAAAATAGAAAGTTGTCAGATCTGGCTCAAATTTTGCAGACAAGCAATTTGACATGTCCTGGATGCATTGTGACGGATAGAACTTCAAAAGTGCTGAGAAAATGTCCCAAATTAGGTACTTACTAAAAATAGTAAGTTGTCAGAATTCAATGAAATTTTGTTGGGAACTTGCTGGAAGCATGCTGAAGGTATCGCCAAACTCAAATTTCAATTCAATCACTCCCTTTGACTTCAAGCTGATCGGAAGAATGAAAACCCTAATTCTCAGACTTAGCCAAAATTTCAAGTTTAAGCTCACAGACGGGCACATCCCTAGAAAGGTAGACAACAGGAAGAGACAGAAAGAGAGAGAGAGAGAGACAAAACCAAAGCCAAAAGACGAGGAACGGAGCAAAATTTAGCGGGTCCCCATTTTGAATGGGGACCCCCTAAATTTTGCTCCGTTCCTCGTCTTTTGGCTTTGGTTTTGTTTCTGTCTTTGTCTCTCTCTTTCTACTGTTTTCCTTTCCAGGATGTGCCCGTCTTTGAGCTTGAATTGAAATTTTGGCTAAGTCTGAGAATTAGGGTTTTGAATTTTCCAGTCAGTTTGGAGTCAAATGGAGTAAATAAATTGAAATCTGAGCTTGGCACTACGTTCAGTAAGCTCCAAGCAGGTCCCCAACAAAGTTTCACTGAATTCTGACAACTTACTATTTTTAGTAAGTACCCAATCCGAGACATTTTCTCAGCACTATTGAAGTTCTTACCGTTACATTGCATCCGGGACACGTCAAACCATTGTAACGAGACTCGCCCAGACTCGGCAAGTCTCGGGCCGAGCTAGTCTGGCCGAGTCTGGGGAGCCCGGGACTCGGACCCGCCGAGTCCAGAGTCGGACTCGCCAGACTCACCGGACTAGCCGAGTCTGGGTGAGTCCCGAGCCTGGGACCCGGCCACGACAGCAATCTTAAGAGGCACTTAAAAAACATAAAGTTAAAAGTTTAAGTTAGTTTTTTTTTGTTCTATATGTTCTCTCCAACCCTAAAAGCAACCTCATTTCACTCTTTTGGCAAAATAGAAGGAGAAGAGAGAGTTGTGAAGAAAAATAGGAGGAGAAGAGAGGGCAACCAGCAAATTGTTTAAAACAAATACAAGGTCATATATCATTTGGGAAGCTTCATACTACTAAGGAGGTGCATTGAAAGCTCATTGCTAGTGATTGGGAGGAGTTTGCATTGCACTCCAAGCCAAATCTAAGAGGTAAGTTTGATTTTAACGGTTTTTTTTGTGTTTTTTTAACAAATAATTCATTGTAATTTGTAAAATCATTGTTTTTTATAGTTTGCATTTTTTTTTACAAACCCTACTTGCAACTTAAATAATTTTACAAACCCTACTTGTTATTGCAGCCACATTCATTTGCAAATCAAACCATATTATTATTTTCACAATGTCTCAAACCCCAGTCAGAAAAGACCCTGCTTGGAAACATTGTGAAAATTTTCCCGGAATGAAAAGAGGAGAAACAAAATGTAAATACTGCAAAACAATATATCATGGAGGCATAAATAGATTGAAATACCACATTGCACGCATACCCATCCATGATGCAGTGGGCTGCACCCTAGCACCTATTGAAGCTGTTCGTGAAGTGCAGGTGCAATTAGAAAATTTTGAAATGCAAAAAAAAGCTAAAAAAAGACAGAGGGAGGAGTTGGCGGGTGTTGGAGTTGGACAGGGACTTGGTGTTGTTGGAGATGCTTCTTCCATGCCTCCATACCATCCTAGTGCTAGTGCTAGTGCTTGTGCTAGTGCTTCTACTTCTGCACCATCTATTCCTACACGTACTCCTAGTACTCGTGGTGCTGCTACTGCTAGTGGTAGTGGCAGTATTAGCATTGCCCCTAGAGTTCGTAAATCGAGGGTGGACTCATATTTTGTACCACGCACTACTCCTGGTTCCCAACTGTCGCTTGAGAGCATGGGTTGGAACAAAGATGCACATGATGCAGCAAAAAAAACAATTGCAGACTTTTGGTACTACTGCACCATTCCCTTCCATGTAGCCAGGTAATTCTTTTTTCGTTTAATTGTTTTAAAATTTATATTTAAATTTTATTGTTTTAGAATTTAGATGTATCTCACTATCGAATTCAAATTTAAAGTTAAAAACTTAAATCTTTTCATTTTATGACATGTTTTAGGTCACCTTTTTGGCAAAACATGGTTGATGCAATAACCATATGTGGGGCGGGGTTCAAAGCCCCCAGTGAAAATGAATTAAAGGGCCCACTTTTGACTCAAAAGGTGGCGGATGTGAAAGCACAATTAGAGGAGTAGCGTGTGCAATGGAGGAGGATTGGTTGCACCATCATGACTGATGGTTGGACCGATAGGAGAAATAGGACGCTGTTGAACTTTCTAGTTTCCTCTGGAGGTAATTGTACTTACCTTAATACATTGATAGTTGAATTTGATTTAGTGATTAATAATTTAATAAGGCCGATTTATGTTTTTAATTTATTGAATAATTAGTAATTTGGTTTTGCTTATTTTTTCAGGTGACACTGTTTTCATAAAGTCCATTGATGTTTTTTCCCAATTCAAAAATGCCACATACCTATGTGAGGCTATAGAGGAGGTGATAGCCGATGTGGGGGAAGAAAATGTAGTGCAAGTGGTGACAGATAATGCAGCAAATTATGTTGCTGCTGGTAGATTATTGATGGAGAGGCACCCAACTATATTTTGGACTCCATGTGCCACCCATTGCATTGACCTCATGATGGAGGATCTTGGCAAGCTCCCATGGATAAAAACATGTATGGAATCAACAAGAAACATTTGCAAATTTGTTTACAATCATGCATGGGTGCTTAACCTTATGAGGCAATACACAGGGTTGAGGGAGTTGTCTCGTCCTGGCATCACTCGGTTTGCATCAAATTTTATCATGTTGCAATCCTTGATTCGGTCAAGGGCACCTTTGAGGCGCATGTTTGCTGGTGAGGAGTGGTCTTCCTCATCCTTTTCTACAAGCACTGCAGGGATTGCTGTGGCTGATTGCATATTTGATGAGGCAGGGTTTTGGACACCAGCAGATGAGATTGTGAAGGTAACATTTAATTCTTTATTATGTTTTAATTTTTAATCATATCTTACTTTTATTTGTTCATTTTCGTTCACAGTCACACTTACTTATTTGTGAAACATGTTTGCACTTTGCAGTTTATTGAGCCCTTGCTAGTTCTCCTACGAGTTGCAGATGGGGAGAAGCCCGCAATGGGCTACATATATGAGGGCATGGATAGGGCCAAAGAGGCCATTAGATCAGTCTATGGTGGAGTTGATGATAAGTATCGTCCCATTTGGGAGATCATTGATAGGAGATGGAAAAACCAACTCCATAGGCCCATCCATGCAACCGCATGTTTCTTAAATCCGGCCTTCCAATATCGCCGTGATTTCCGTGCAGATAGAGAAGTTCTTAGTGGGCTCTACTTGACGATAGAGCGAATGTTGCCCGCAGTTACTACACAGATAGTGCACGAGATGGATATCTTCACAAAGGCACAAGGAGACTTCTTTGCATGTCAAATGTGCAAAGAGAGTAGGGCAACATTAATGCCAGGTAAAAATATATTTAAGGGCATGATTTTTATCTTTTTATATTCTAATTTATTAGTAAACGTCGAACTTGAACTTGAAACTTGAAATGAGATTAAACTTGTTTCTTTTTCTCATCTCAGATAGATGGTGGGAGATGTTTGGTTCTGATACACCGAACCTGCAAAATGTTGCCATACGAATATTGAGCCAGCCATGCAGTTCATCCGGTTGTGAGCGCAATTGGAGTATGTTTGAGCACATACACTCCAAGAAGCGCAATAGATTGACAGTGGAGAGGATGAATGACCTGGTATATGTTCATTACAACCTTCAGCTCAGATACAGGAAGGTTTTTGACCACAACAACACCGAATCTGTTTAGAGGCGATTGATCCACAGTCTGAGTGGATCACTGAGGCTACAGACGCAGTCTTTAGTGACGAGGACCTTGATTGGGTGGACCAGGCATAGAGAGAGGCTGAGGTTGTAGCCATGGCTAAGGAGGAGGCTAGAGCACGAGGAGACATAGCTACTGGTGGTGAGAGTGGTATGGGGACTCAGACACAGGCAGAGACTATGGCTGCAGCTGCAACATCATCCAGGACCTTTAGACGCCTTCGTAGGAAGGATGCTAGCTCCACTATGCCATAGGCATAGAGTGATAGACTTATAGCTATTGTTTTGAATCTTTTGATATTTCATATTTGTATGGAACATTTGATTTCATGGATTTCATATTCCATGAGTTTTGTATACATTTGACTAATTTTATATATCAAAGTATGTTATTTCCTTCAGCAGGGCAACTAGAATTTGTGTACTTTATACTTATGTGATCATTGTATACTTGTGTATGTGATCAAATTTGCTTTTATTTGTGTTGTATTCAATAAAGGGTGCTTGAAACAAGTTTTAAATCTTTAAAAGTCTCTAATTTTCTAAGGTTTTTTCAACTTTTTTCATTTTGCCAAGTCTGCGCCGAGTCCGAGTCCCGAGTCGCCGAGTCGAGTCACCCTAGCCGAGTCTGAGCCGAGTCCGAGTCTCGTAACTATGCGTCAAACTGCTTGTCTGCAAATTTTGAGCTAGAACGAACAACCTTCTATTTTTAGCAAGTATCACCTCCAAGAGCTAATTTTAGGGTTTACGTGCAAAATTTTTCAATGCATGTCTACAGAATATTTCTGGGTTTTTCAAGACCTACACAATGGTATAACATGCAAAATGAGATGATAACTTTCAACACTCTGGCTTCAAAGGCTATTTTTAGGGTTTGCATGTTGGAATTTTCAATGCATGTCTGGATATTATTTGTGGGTTTTTCGAAAGCTTTGTAGTGATGTAACATGCAAATAAGGATCAGGACCTTTTTCAAGGGATGTCTTCAGAGGCTATTTTTAGGGTTTGCATGCAGGGCTCTTCAGCGCATGCTAGGTTATTCTTTATGGGTTTTTCAAGAGCTACGCAGCAAGGTGACATGCAAGCGGAGTTGATCACTTTTTCAGAGACTTACTATTTTTAGCAAGATCACTCCGACAGCTCCCCAGCACATCAGTATCATGAACAGGGCAACACACAACAAAAACAGGGTCAAACAGAGATTGTTTGAGCAACACGCAAGTCAAATTAGGGTTTCCAGCTTCAGAACCCAAAATGAGGGGTCAAACGCTAGAATCTCTAAAAACCAAAGTATCCCATTGCGATCGGTATCTTTCAAGCTATCCACTAGTCAAATTTGAAGGCAATCTAAGCACTTACTATTTATAGTAAGTCACTTTTGAAACAAGCTATAAATAGCAGGGCAACACCAAGCGCCAATGTGAACAGGAAAATCATCCCATGAGGATCACGTCATTTAGATTTCAAGTTAAATGGAGTTGTGGAAGCCCTGAGATGAAGCAGTTACTATAAATAGTAAGTCACCTCCAGAAATATGCTATACATAGAAAATCAGCACGAGATGGTAGTATGAACAACTTAGCTAGGTCATGAGGGTCCTATGGTTGAAATTTCAGATCAATCCAAGCTTCAGAGGAATGAAAATCATAGACTTAATAAATATAGTAAAATGGGAGCAAGCAAGCCGGAAAAATGACCAAGTTTGAGAAAATTCCTTCACCCCCTGTCAAATGTGCCCCAGGTGAAGCTGGCTGAAGGATGGAAAAGTTTCAAGTGATGAAATTCCTACTCAGCCCCCTAAATGCGCCTTGTCATGAAGAGAGGTGAGGAAAATAAGTTAAGTCATAAAGTTCCTGCTTGACCCCTAAAATGCGCCCTCAAGGAGAAATAGAGGTGATAAGGTCATAAGGTCATAATAGACCATTTTATAATGTAACAAGTCCATTTAGAGGTTATTAGGTGGTTTGTGAGTTAAAATTTGCAAAATTGTCAAAACTTGCAAAATGTTGTCATTGTAAAATGCAAAAAACTGCAAATTGAGGAAGCCCAACGGTCATGGGCATTCAAAGGGAAGTTAGAACCATTGTTATAGGTTGGTTAATGTTTAAAAAGGTTGGTAACCTTGAGGCAAGGGGTTGGAGGTTGTAATTGAAGATTGACCAACAAGAATTCCCTGGTTTTTCAATCAATCTTCTTGTTGTAGAGAATTTGTATGGCCCATACAGTGTCTTTTTGATCCAAATCCAAATTGCATTGAATTCGGTGGGCATATGAGTTAACATCAACTTGGCTTTTGTGTGATTGAAATCCATCAAGTTTCAAGGGTTTGGGGACTAATTTTCTGTCAACGGGTCTATATAGTCAGACTTAAGGATTTGTAGACATTTAAAATGGACTAATGGCCCATTCCACCAATTGTATCTCCTGTAGCTTGGTGGAATGGGTCCAGTATGGTAGGGTTAGATGTTAGAGTGGTTTTTTAGAGCAGGGGAGGCCATTTGTGGGTTTTGGTATGATGCCCTAGTTGTCAAATTTATGTGTTTTGGGTGAAAATTGGTGGTTAAGGGCTGGTAATTGTGGAAAACTCTTGGGGCAGTGAATTTTGAAGGTTTCTTAAGCATAGGTAGACCTATTGGAGCATATTTGATGTATTGATAAGGTGTAAAGAATTTGGGAAGGTGGATTTTCAATAAACCCCCTTGAAACTTGTCAAAAATGAGGGTTTTATGGTTTGTTGAATTAGAGGGCATTTCTCTGATTAAAAATGGTGGATTATGAGGTTTTATAGGCTGGTAAAGGACTATCCATAGGAATTATGGGTTGGCTGAGAGTTTAAGTGGGTGTTGCTTTGTAAAAGTGGGCTAATTGAGCCCTTGTTCAGCGTACCAGTCTAGTTTGAGAGGTGTTGCTCCAAAATAAGCATTTGTGGTTTTGAGATATGTCAAAGAAAAGGATAATGGGTGTTTGAAACACCTTTTGGTTTCTGGGTTTGAGGTGTTTTTTGAAGGTTGTGCCCAAATCTCCGTATTGGTAATGCTACAAGGTGATTGTGAAGGTATGATGAAATAAAGTGAAGTTGGGGTTTTGTGATTTGAAGAATCGTTTGAAACTGGTCTAATTGAGTTTGTGGAAGGTTTGCCTCCCTGCTCTGCATCAATACGGGTATGTCGATACAACATTTTTTTTTCTTGGGTATAGTATGTTTATATATATATATATATAATGTAAAAAATTTAAAAATATACATAATTGTAAATACACTTGATAGCATGATACTTCATCATTGGGTAGTGATAAAGATAAATGCCAATTGATAGTTCAAATTTTCAATATTATGTCATATATCATATGTGTCTAGAGTCACGATTCAAATGAAAATCATTACAATTACAAAATTGAAATAAATACAATCAAAATTTGTATAATTGTCTTCAATCTTCAATGATCATCAATCATCAAAAGGATCTAGATCATTTGAACCAGAAGTAAATGCAAAACACTCGTACTATGTTAGAACATAATGTTATTAGGGGTCAATACCCTTATAACATTTATATAATGTTCTAATATAAGGTTATTAAACCTTATATATTATATGCTTTATTAAGCATGTCCCATTTGAAATAATTATAGCCTAATAACTATTAGATTATTATTTATTTATGAATGGTTATTTTGAATAGGTGTGACTAATATCCCTTAAGGTATTATGCCACCCTTTCTCCTATATTTTAGGAGGTTCCCTCTCATTTGAGAGGTGAAGAATTTGAAGATTGATAGTGAATTCTATCACTATGTACAAAAGGTATTATTGGCCATGTGGAAGTATGGAGAAGTGTTCCTAGGTTCGGTCTATGTTATAATGGACCCTTATTGTAAGTGTTTTAATAAATGATGCTTTATGGGGTTGTTCACCTGAAAAGGTTTTCCCCATGTATATCCTATGTAATGTGTATAATCTATGCTTGTATAATTATCATTTTCTTTATTTTATATTTTGTATATAATGGTTAGTATCCTAAGATCCTAATTTCTAGCATAGTATCAGAGCCAATCAGGTTGTGCTAATCATTTACTGTGTCTAAATTCAATTTATTTACTTATTTTCTTGAACTAATTGTATCATTATATTTGGACTCAGTTAACAATAATATTTTTTATAGATTTGTGAAAGTGCAGATTCATTTAGAAAGATTGGAATACATTTTTCACCTTCTTAGGTATAATATGATATTATTTAAACATGATTCATTCCAACAAGACAAAGATTTCATTCCAAAGAATTTCAAGTGCATATTTAAAATTTGGTAATATGATATCTAGCTAGATTTTTGTGCTAATTATTATTTTTCTAATAAACTCATGAAAATCCATCCCACAACCTCTTTTTCTTGCTAAAACGTCCTTCATTTGATTGATGTTGAGACTAAACCAAGTAAGCAAATTATCATAAAATGTCTGACACCAACCCAAGTAAAGAGTCATAAGCAGGCCATATCTATGGGCAAGAGTGGTGATATATCTATAAGTAATAGGATAGATTAAATGGAGATTGTCAAATATTAGTAAGGGTGTTAGCTCAGGTGCCATTTCAAACTTTTTTCTCATATAATGAGTAGCAAATCTAATAGAGCAATTAATGCAACTTCAAGGATTTCAATTGCAAGATCTAGAAAAATAATTCTTTGATCATTCTTTATAATATTACACAAGATCCCCATATGCCCACTATATTCGAGATTCCAAAAAAGTTGCACAATGTTTTTGGATTCTATTTAATACTTGATTTGTTCATTCCCTTGTTTAATCTTTATTGCCTTGTGCTTAATAGAACCATATAATACTTGATTTATGTATATTAAACTTGATGGCGTAACAACTAACACCTCTAAAGTGCAAGTTGGTATGAACAGCTATGCACACTACGTGATGAGTGCTCTTCAAATTAGGAGGGGAAGCTCCCTCGTTGTGTGGACAAATGCTTGAAAAAGTAAACTAAACTAATTCCTATCTTTTTGTCTCAACTGAAAGAGGCACAAGGATTGCAGGAAACTTTGAGCGTTGCAACCAAGGATTTTCTGGTTTCGCAGGTCTTAACTACAACTCAAAACTAACTAGCTTATACTATCCAATCTCCTCAAGAAATTAGAGCATGAGGAAACTGAGTGGGAATGATTTTATACGATAAACTTCAGGTACAGATTCACAATGTGAAGGCAAGGTGGGCTCAACTATTTGCTTGGCTGGGAAGAATTTTATTAACACACACATCAAACGATAAGCTTTAAGTACAGATTCACAACGTGAAGGCAAGGTGGGCTCAACTATTTGCTCAATCTGAATAGGCTTATTAGAAACAAAATATAAAGGATAGCCAACTAGGACAGTAAATTGCATAGGAAAAACACGCATACAATCCATGATCGAACTAGCCACTATATCTAACTAAGATAAGCATTCACCATAATAATAGCATGAAACCCAAGTGGCATAACAATTCATCATCATAATAAATACTTGTGAATAGATACAGAATAAACAATATTACAGGCAAGGTGGGCTCAACATATATTACTCTCTCATGCAAAGTTATTTACAAATGAGCTGAAAGCTCTTATTTATAGACATCAAAAGGTGTAGGGAACCCTAAAATCACCTTGAGTCAACTACAGTCTTCCAATGCATGCAAGATTTTATTACTAAACCCTAATAAAACAAACTATACAATTAATTGGAAAGCTACCATCAGTTAACCGAAACATCTAATCTAAATGACAATGTGCAAACATGCACGTCCTTATTGAAAGCAAGTTAACTGGAACACTACCATCAGTTAACGAAAACCTTTCCAAGTGTGTACATAGATAATTCCAAGATAGACATGCGTGAGATGTGGAATGAGTTAACTTGGAAAGAAGCGTCGAGTTAACTGTTGTGTCTGATATCTATCCTAAAAGGTGGGAACTGAAGTCTACTGGCCATGATCTTGAGCAACCAAACCCTCTAGAGGTTGTTGACTGCGTCACCACCTGGGGCGGTAATACTTTGTCGAAGTATACTGTGTCTGTGCAGCATATCCTCATCGCCTATGATCTGACACTGAAGTTCACCTCTACTCCTGGTTGCTTCATCAAACAACGTTGACATGACTATAAGTTGAGTCATCTTACAGCCAATGGTCTCTTGAAATATACCGAGCCAATCTTTTTCAATTTTACAACTCAACAACAAGAATCCGTTAGGGTGAGTTCAATCAAACCAGCAGTTACAAATAACTCATTGCCAAGAATGTGCACTCAATCTCAACAAGAGAGAGGCTGTATATGGCAAGAGGATCGTCAGTGCCTTAAAACAAATTGCAACTAAAGGTAACTCTAACCAAGAATGTGTCCAAGATGGGCGAACATATGGTCAGAGGATCTCAATGCGTGCTAAAAGGTAACTCTAACCAAGAATGTGTCCAAGATGGACGAACATATGGCTAGAGGATCTCTACCACTACAAGTGCTGAAAGCGAACTCAACACCAAGTATGTGCTACCCAATCCAGTACGGAAATGAGGCGACCATATGGCAGAGATATAAAGAAATACAATGCAACTTCAGAATGTAAAGTAGGCATTACAAAACATGATAAGCAAGATTAAGAGGAATGCTGACAGTACTACTGTTTAGCTTACAATGAGATATAGAATGCCTGCAAGAACAAGGATTAGAGCTCTTCAAATTGCTGCAATAACAAAGGTGTTTTCCACAAGGCCTTTTAGGACCCCCTAACACCAATCCATGAAGAAAATGCAGATTTCTCAAATCTGATCTAACAGAGCAGCATGTTAATTTGCAAAACCAGCAACATAACACCACACTAAAATGATCATATCTCTCACAGCTCATCCTATTGATGTGAAACTAAATGCAATATACCCTAATGATGAAGGCGACCAAGCTTAAACACTGAAAACCCACCCAAGACCCTTCAATTATTTTGCACGAATTCCAAGAAGGTACCAAATGGTATTGCCCTCAAGGAAGGGTGATTTTCCTTAATAAAATTCAATCCTCTGTTAAAAAATCTGAAACTTAACAAGACTAGGCGCCCCTATCAAGGAAAACCAATGGATCAATACCCAGAAGGAGAATAAATTTGTTTTCTGATATATAAGTAAAAATAACTTTCAGCTACACAGAAACAGCATCTCCAGAATCTGATATAAAATGCATAAAACACAGCTACAAGCAAAACAATGCAACGAAGCAAACCTCACTACAAATTCTCTCACAAGCATACTAAATTCTCCACTAGATGCTATTTCTCAAGCATGAAGTTGAGCCATGGCTAGGAGGCATTCATTCCTCAAAGCAGTCCCAGCACCATTCCGGCAGCATGACAATACTTCAGACATAAGATAACCCAAATGAAGAGAAGGAACCTCCTTTTATAGACTGAAGAGAAGACTCTGGAGGCTTCTAGAAAGTGCGCCCTAATTCCAAGCTGCTTTTAGGTTTACTTTGACCAAAACTCTTTCTTCAAAATGGCGTACCTTTCTTGAGAGATAAAAATCACTTCTCTTTTTTTCAATAAAATATATACTCCTCCAAGTAGGCGTCTATTTTCCCTTGAGCAAATATAAACTTTAGAAATATAAAAATATTTCCTTCATGAGAAAATACCCCTCAAAGTCCCCTTCTTAAAAACAACTTTTAAGTTATATCACTAGGCCAAGGGGTATTTTTAAAATAAAACATTTTGACTTAAAATAACTTATTTCTCCAAAATGAACCCCTTAAGCCAAAAATGAGAATTGCCCAATGAACTACCAGAAGAGGAAAGTTGACTAAGTTGATGCTGATTGGACCACTGCTAAAAATAGAATTTACTAAAAATAGTAAATTCCTGAAGGTGCTCAAAATGCCACAAAAAACACACCACTGCGAAGCTCTTTGAAAACCCAAAAAGAATCCGCCATTAAATCAACCAACCACGAGCAAAAGCAACCTCCAAACACGAAACCCTAATTTCACCTTCCGAGTAGCCTACGGGTCTCCGAAATAGGCCAACGGTCAACTAGAAAGATCATGCTCGAGAAGGGGACATTACATCTCCCCACTGAAAAATGCCATGAATGAGTACCTAGAGCTCTGATTGAACGTCAGTAAGCTCAACATACGCACCACCCTCAATCTGATACTGGCATGGTATGCGAGACACAAAATTTCTCACGTACCGAAATGCACTAGTAACATACTCTCTGCTCTCAGCCGACTCTAATGCCATTGTCTCCTCTATCTTCACCTTGAAGATCAACTGTGCCCTCCAAGTTTAGACAACCTCTTTATCTTCTACATCTGTGATTGATTGCCATCCTCAGGTGAGCAATCATAATCTCATCTTGGGGTCTGCCAATCGCTAACTCTCGCTCCTCATCTTGGAGACGTATGTTAAGTCTCAAAAACATAGTTTTGAACCATAGGAGGTTGCCAAGCTCTCACGACGTTTTTGGCTAACGTACAAGGCCAAATAATGACTTTGAACCTTCTACTCTTCAAGTTCTACCAAACCTAGGTGGGTAAACCTATATGGATGAAGCAGATTTGAACTGTGTGTTTATTCCCTAAGCAGTTGTAATGAGCCTTGCTCAAACTGATCACAATTTGCCCTAATTTGCTGCTTGTAATTTTGTCAAACAGTTCATGTGCAACCTTGTAACTTGCTGATGTAGTGTTTCAGTTTGAAGTTGCTTGATAGAAATGAATACTAAGATTGATTTGAACACTCCTACAATGCCCACAATCTGATCTACATGCAACATGCAATTCTTTTTGGATTTTCTATGCAAATATATGAGAAACTAGGTATGCAACGTTTAGCTACAGCAAGTAGACATTATGTTAAACACTTGCCATGCATCCTATCATTTACAATTTCATTGCAAGAATAACAATTGTAATCAGCAACTTATATCTCCTCTATTATTATGAATGCATCACTACAATGATAATAACAAATAGCCAAGACTCTTGGCATTACATCTCATGTTCATCAATATAATTGTCTGAGTACAATCACAGCCCTAACAGAAAATTTGAGTATGCAAGTATGTGCAAAAATTGTTTCAAAAAGAACCTAGAAATGAAGTTATCCTTTCCTCTAGTTGAAGAAGCAAGCAATACCAAATGGAATAATGACCCCTCAAGCCCAAATTGAACTGTAGACTCAGCCGCCCCTGTTCTGAAGATAACAATTTATATAAAATAATTTCCAGTCTGCCGAGCCTCCAAAATGCATCAAATACTGTTGTTGGCTTCTAAGGAAGTGAGTGCCCCAAGCAGCAAGTAAAATCATTCAAACATGAGTGAGTACTAATCAAATATCTCCAGTTCGAACTCCACAAGCAATTTGCCCCTGTTCTGATCTGATTCTTCAAAAGTAAATAATCTCCAATATTCCTAGCTTCCAATCTCTTCAAATAAGATCAATATGACCCAAGGATGAGGGCGCACCAAGCCAAGGAATAAATCGATGCACATTAAAGCTCCCACAAACAAATTCGTCCCTCTTTATGGCGTCCTTGAATGCTTCAGATTTAGCTTCAGAATTCTGGAAATATAATCTGATCTCCTCCTTCAAATTTCAATACCCTAGAGTGCAATGATCCAATGCCCAAAGATGCTATACTTTCCCAAAATCGTATTCCTCAAAATTGGCCCTTGGCCACAAATTTTGCTTAATGAAGTGATTGAATTATCACCTCCAATCTGCAACCCTTCAAGAGTTATTTCACTCCCTCAGTTATGCAATCAATGGGAGTTTTCGTTCCCAAAGATCAATTGATTATCTGCAGACCACTTGGCTCCACAAATGCTCAAGAAGAATTCAGCACTCAACAACATCAAATCTGGATGCTCAATGGTGAGACCTCAAGGTCTATTTATGCATTTCCTCTAGAGATCGGCCTCAATAAAATAATATTTTCTTTTTTGACTTCTAAAAGATTCCAATATATTTTAATTATTTGCACTTTATAAAATATTAAAATATTATATTATTAATAAAGTGCATCTCAACATCAATTTATAAAATAAGGTTTCCATAAATAGAAATAATTATGAAATATGATGAAAAACCTTACTCCAAACGAATACTGAGCTAAGTAATCACCAAATGACTGCCAGCTGACTCTCTCATCATGCCTCATTAGCCTACGAGAGTCATTAATAGGCTAATCCTGCTGATATGTCAATGTCAACTAGAAGGGGACATTACAATCCGCCCCTCCTGAAATTGCTTGTCCTCAAGCAATCTCAACTCTGGATGCTGGAAGATCTCCTCACTCTCCCATGTCGCATCCTCAACTGGTAAGTCTCTCCACTTGATCAAGTATTCTCTGATAACTCGTTTCCGCAAAGTCTTTTCACGAACATCCAATATAGCCTCTGGCACCAAAATCAATTTTCCCTCATCATTCAATGGTGGCAATGTCGTGGAGGGAACCACACGATGTCCTAACGCCTTCTTGAGGCGAGACACATGAAACATATTATGTACGCTACTATCAGTAGGCAATTCCAACTCATAAGCCACTTCTCCTACTCTCCTGATAATCCTGAAAGGACCATAGTAACGTGGCTTAAGCTTTTCTGCTCCGCTCCTCTTAAGAGTGGACTACCTGTAAGGCTACAACATCAAGTACACCATATCACCAACCTCAAAGGAGCGCTCAACCCTCTTTTGATCTGCATACTATTTTTGTTGGTTTTGTGCCTTTTGAATGTTTTCCCGTGAAGCCCTCATAATGTCCTGATTATCCTGTAAGAGATCACCAACACTAGGCACACGACTGTCACTCAACAAAAGATCCAAGAAGCTAGGTGCATCATATCCATACAAGGCCATGAATGGTGTCATCTGAATGGAGAGATGGTAAGTGGTATTGTAGCAATACTCACAAAGATATAACCACTTTACCCACCCCTTCTACTGTCCTGCGATGTAGTTCCTCAGATACCCTTCCACCCATTTATTTACTATTTTTGTCTGTCCATCGGTCTATGGGTGGTAACTAGTGCTCGAAGAGAGTTCTGTTCCACATAACCTGAATAGCTCCTGCCAAAAATGGCTCATGAATCGGCTATCTCTATCACTGACAATGTTCCGAGGTAACCCATGCAGTCTAAATACCTCCTAGAAGAACAACTCTGCTACCTGAATAGCTGAATATGTAGATGTGATCGGAAAGAAGTGAGCAAATTTAGTCAAACGATCTACAATCACATAGATACAATCACGCCCCTGGGCTTTAGGCAAGCCAGTGATGAAGTCCATCGATAAACACTCCCACTTCCTATCAGGGATTGGAAGTGGCTAAAGTAGGCCTGCAGGGTGTGTGCGCTCCTGTTTATTTTGCTGACAAACAGGACATTCTCTGACATACTGTAGCACATCTAATTTAAGGCACTTCCATGTAAACCTCTCCCATACCTGTTTATAAGTTTTGAAATAGCCGGGATGTCCTGCCATAGGCGCATCGTGAAAGGCCCTCAAAATGATGATCTTCATTTTCGATCCTGGAATCAAGTAGATCCTCCCTTTGTAAATGATAAGCTCATTTACAACTGTGTACCTGTCATCCTGAATTGATCCATCAACAATCCCTGTAGCCCAATTGTCCTTAACATACTATGCCACAATCAGGTGCCTCCAATCTTCCGCAATCCCAACCATAGAACTCAAGTGGGGACGTCGTGATAAAGCATCGGCCACAACATTCTGTGTTCCCTTAACGAAGGAAATGTCAAAGTCATATGATTGTAACTTACTCACCCATTTTTGCTGATGATCATTAAGATCCCATTGTCCTAGGAAGTGCCTCAAGCTGTTGTGGTCTGTCTTCACTACAAATTTGCTTCCCACCAAATACTGTCTAAATTTGGCCAATGCATGCATAATGGCCAACATTTCCTTATCATATATGCTATATCCCCTCTCTGGACCGCAAAGCTTCTGACTCTCGAAAGCAATCGGATGTTTGTCCTGCATAAGGACTGCACCAATCCCCTCACCTGAAGCATCACATTGTAGCTCAAAGGGTTTAGAAAAATCTGGCAAAGCAAGCACTGGACATGTCGTCATGATTAGTTTGAACATCTCAAAGCAATCCTGTGCCTCTGGTGTCCAAACGAAAGCCCCTTTCTTGGTCAAGTCTGTGAGTGGAGCTGCATGGCGTGAATATCCATTAACAAATCTGCAGTAGAATCCACACAACCCCAAAAATCCCCTAAGCTAAGTAAGATTCACTGGTGTAGGCCATTCAACAATTGCCTTAATCTTTTCAGGATCCATACGTACTCCCTCAGAATTGATGATGTGACCAAGATATAGTAACTCTGTCATCCCTAAGTCACACTTAGACTCCTTTGCATACAAGGACTCTTTCCCCAAAATGCCCAATACTATGTCAAGATGTGCTATATGATCATCCCATGTTTTACTGTACACCAAAATATCATCAAAGCATACCAGTACATACCTCCTCAACTGTGAATGGAAGACCCTGTTCATTGTGAACTGAAAAGTTGCTGGAGCATTGGTTAACCCAAATGGCATAACCATAAACTCAAAGTGCCCACAATGGCATCTAAATGCAGTCTTCTCAATGTCCTGTTCCCTAACCCGAATCTGATGATAACCGGACCTCAGATCAATCTTAGAGAAGAAACGTGCACCATGTAACTCATCTATCAACTCATCAATTCTAGGGATGGGATATCGGTTCTTAATTGTTCTCTTATTCAATACCCTGTAATCAATACACATCTGCAATGTACCATCTTTTTTCTTAACCAGCACTACTGAAGATGCAAAAGGAGACTTACTTGGTCTAATATGTCCCATGGCCAGCAACTCATTAATTGTCTTTTCAATTTCATCCTTGAGTCGCTTGGGATGTCTGTATGGAGTGACTATGACGGGCTTGGCACCCTCCTGCAACTCGATGATATGCTCAATCCCTCGATCTGGAGGTCTGCCTGGAGGAATCTCGCTAAACACCTTCATATGCTTAATCCTTAACTCCTGGATATCTGGATGGTACTCTGGTTTTTGTTGTTCCCCTTGTGTAGGCATCAACACACATTCTACTGCCCACTCTACCATATCATGTCTTACTAGCCTCGCCATCCTCCTGAATAAGATCATCCTGAAACTAGAGTCTTGGATTGCCTTAAGAACATGAGTCTTTCCATCAACCTGAAAGGACATCTCCATCTCTCTGAGATCAAGTGTGAATTTCCCAATATCATGTAACCATCTCATGCCAAGCACCATGTCAGTATCACCCATGTTCACCACATAGAAGTCCGTCTTGAACTCATAGTTGTTCAAGCGTATGGGCAAGTCTGAAATTCTTCTATCACATTTGAGGGTATAACCATCTGCAACCTTAACTCTTATTCCCTCAAATTCCTCTGTCCTGATGCCTCTCCTATCAACCAGACGAGCATCAATAAAGTTGTGAGTTGCCCCTGTATCAAGAAGAGTGATTATCTTTTGCCCTGCTAGGACCCCACGCATCCTAAATGAACCCTCCTGCTGGATGCTAGTGATGTGTGCATCATGTTGCCTTGTTGCTCCTTCATGTTCCTCTTCACTTTCATGTTTTTCTTCCTCGTGCTCTGCCCCTGAGTCTTCAAAATCAGATTGCTAATCTGATTTCTCGGATTCAGAATCCTCATAATATGCCCACATTACTCTATTAGCCTTTCCTTTAGGTCTCAAGGGACAATCATGGTTTGCATCATAAGGCCCCTTACAATAGAAACACAACTTCTTCCGTAAATCATTGAGTGTGTCACGATCCAAAGGCGCTACTGATTTCCCCTTGAAGTCTAGTTTGTTCTTTTTCTTAGGGAAAGATTTATTATCTCGATATGAAGAAGATCCTTTGGATGCAAACTTACTCTGTGGTGCTGACAGCTCCATACTCCTAGCCTTTTTCATAGCCTCCTGAAGAGTAGGAGGATCAAAGGCTTTTATCCAACCTCTCATAGGCTCCATTAATCCTTCAATAAATAATACTACCAACCGTCTTTCGAAAACGTTAGGAACCATCACTGATAATTTCTGGAAATCTCCAATGTAGCTCTCCACACTTCCAACTTGCTTGAGTTGGGCCAAATCCCTGAAGTATGATTTTGGGTCTCTCCTATCAAAGCATTCCACAAGTCTGTCCACAAACTCTTGATATGATGTAATCTGATTATGTTGCAATGTTACTAATCCATGATACCACCAATCGTGTGCTACACCCTCTAAATGCAAAGTGGCATACTTGATGGCTTCCTCTTCTATCATGGGTCGAAGAGCCAAGAAAGTATCCAATTTATGAATCCATGACTGTGTAGTAGTCTTGCCACTAGCATCAAACATAGGCAGTGTAAGCTTATTGGTAGCTTGCTTAAGATCCTTATTGTGATTCCTAGGTCTCCTCTCCTGCCAAGACCTGTAATAGTCCATTCTTGTCTGCACAAATCAATCAAAATGCATGAGCTCTCGTGCTTCTGGTGTCAATAGTTGCCATTCATCATGAGCAGCCATAAATGCATCAGCAAAGGTTGGATCCTCAACTTCAACATTCTCTTCTACTGCACGTTCTTCCCTCAAGAAGGTGGGTCGTGTAGGTCTATCTGTAGTACGGGAAGATGCTCTTAGTATTCTCCTTGAACCTACTATGCTCCTGTCATCATCATGATCTTGGGGCTGCCTCCTAGGTAAGACCAACTGCTGTAGAGTGTTTTCAAGCCGCTCAAGTACCCCAGATACCTGCTGCTGACCATCCCTTCAACCCCTCAAAGTATCAAGTACCTCTCTATCATCATCTCTTCTTCCATTTCTAGGAGGACTTCCCTCTCTTCTTTCCTCCATAGGACCACCAATCTCTTTGTGTCTTGCTGCAACAGCTGCTGATAAAGTGTCTTGTTCAGGGTGTGGTGGCCACTGCGTTTGTTTTCTTTCTTCTCTAGCTGTATATCTCTTGGTCCTGTCACTTTGTTGCATAAATGAAGACAATTTCTGACCCAAAGGATGGCAGGAAACCACTCTGATACCACTGTAATGAGCCTTGCTCAAACTGATCACAATTTGCCCTAATTTACTGCTTGTAATTTCGTCAAACAGTTCATGTGCAACCTTGTAACTTGCTGATGAAGTGTTTCAGTTTGAAGTTGCTTGATAGAAATGAATACTAAGATTGATTTGAACACTCCTACAATGCCCACAATCTGATCTACATGCAACATGCAATTCTTTTTGGATTTTCTATGCAAATATATGAGAAACTAGGTATGCAACATTTAGCTACAGCAAGTAGACATTATGTTAAACACTTGCCATGCATCCTATCATTTACAATTTCATTGCAAGAATAACAATTGTAATCAGCAACTTATATCTCCTCTATTATTATGAATGCATCACTACAATGATAATAACAAATAGCCAAGACTTTTGGCATTACATCTCATGTTCATCAATATAATTGTCTGAGTACAATCACAGCCCTAACAGAAAATCTGAGTATGCAAGTATGTGCAAAAATTGTTTCAAAAAGAACCTGGAAATGAAGTCATCCTTTCCTCTAGTTGAAGAAGCGAGCAATACCAAATGGAATGATGACCCCTCAAGCCCAAATATTCCCCATTAATTTTTTTCCAAAATTAACATTCAAATCAGCAACCAAACACTGATTAGCGTTAGCTCCAAAATGTAAACCAGCAAAGAAGATAACTCTAACCAAGAATGTTCACCAAGATCCCAATGTGGGCGAGGTGATAGCATATGGTCAGAGGATCATTAGGCATAAACAGAGCTGAAAGTACAATTCATCTGCTGGTGCAGGCATCCACAAGCGGTGGGAATACTCCACTTATTCAGTGGGTGAGTTTACAACAATTATTAGGCGGCAAGCCAGCCTTTAAATCCACTCTTCCACTTATTAACGTGGGGGGAATACTGTCCACACAACCACTTATAACGTGGGGGGAAATTACAAACAAGATATATGTTTATTCTAAAACTCAACCACTCAATTGTGGGAGTGTAAAACAGATATAAAATTGCAGCAAGTAAAGGAAGAGCTGTTAGTACTACTAACTAGCTTTACAAAGGATAAGAACAGCTGCAAATAGAATAGATAAGCTTTTAGAATGTTCTTTATCCACACTGGCGGTAAACCATCCAGGGGTACTTAAAGTGAGAAATAGAAAATAATTGCAGCAATAAAGGACTGGAACAGTACTACTGTTTACAGTCTTACAATATAGAAAGAGAGCTGCAAATTACATCAATATTACAATGTTTTCAAAGCACCAAGATTCTGAATGATTCCATGATTATTAGTAGCAATTATTGATGAAGAAAGGACTGGAAATTCAAACTGAAACAAGTCTGATATAAATCTGCAATTCTGGAAATGAATAACCAGCAACTATAAGAATTAATTAAATGCTCATAACTTCACCAAAATACCTCCGAATGGCGTGAAACGAAGTGCAATGAACCTCTGGAGGATAGGCACCCATGACAAGATGAAGAAACAGCCTCAAAAGTCATCCATTAATTTATGGCACAATTCTCAATTCTCTACAGATGGTACGACTCTTGAAAAGGGCGATTTAGCAATAAAAAATCAAAGACTTGGAAATAAATTCCAATCTCTTGTGGAAGGGGTCGCCTTGGGTCTAGAACCACTTTGCAAACATACCCAGAATGATATTTAATTTGCTCAAAAAGCTGTCAACAAAAAACACTTTCAGCCATGATAAACCAGCAACATAAAAATTGGAAATATCTCACCAAAACTCCACAATAATGCTCAATATGTACTTCTGGATGAAGCACACTCTCAGTCCACCACCTAGGGAACCATAGTTTCAGGCCCGAAGAGTGGAGTAGATTTGCTAAGCTAACCCTTAGCCGGATTCTGGATTTCAAACCAGCAGCATAACGTTATATTTTTCCCCAAAGATAATCAGCTCTTCGAACAGCAGCAATATATAAGCTTCAATTGGCAAATGAAGCAACAAGAGACTCTTCAAATTCCAAGAAGTTGAATCACTTCAACTCCCAAAAGGAATGCCACTTTAAGCATTTCACTTTTTGAAATAATAAAATATTAATCAACCTCTTTTAGGCATCCAACTTCACTTTGCAACAATAAAGCATTTAATAATTCATTAAATGCACCATTGACCCCTTAATGACCCCCTTTTAAAAACAACATGAAGTGATCATTCCTAGGCGTGGGGGTACAACTGAGAAACATAAAAATGACTAAGTATAAAACTTAATCCATGGAGATAACCAAAGCCAAACTGAAACTGAAGGATAGCAAAATGACTTGAGTTGAATTGCTGATGATGCTACTGCCAAAATTAGACTTACTAAAAATAGCCAATTGCTATAAATAGTAAGTTCACATCAAAACAACAGAAAGCCAAACTGAACATTGAACTGCTGTTAGACAGATACTGCCAAAAGATAGACTTGCTAAAAATAGTGAACTGCTATAAATAGTAAGTCTGCACAACAACCTCAGAATGCCAACTGAGTAGTATCTGAAAGAGGAAACCCTAATTTTCCACCTCAGCTTAGCCTACGGATTTCCGGAAATAGGCTAAATCCAAATGAAGAGTGTAGGGCCAAAATGGGAACATTACAGTCCGCCCTTCCCAAAATTGCTTGTCCTCAAGCAATGCCATCACACTCCAAAGAAACAATTTGATTTTTACCATGCCAAATAGGATCCCAGGGTCCCAAATCATCCTAGGAGAAGGATAGCACCAACTGATGTAAGCACTGCACTGCTGGATGCCAACACAAGAAATCACTAGATTAAAATTAAAGTGAAACATCATGGGAATAAATTCTAGAAGACCATCATTGGCTTCATCATCTTCAACTGTGGAATAGAAAACCCAAGTGATACCAGGATTCCAAATCTTTCTCAGGAACACCGTTCCTCTAATCCGTTGTGCTACTCTGATTAAAACAATTGAATACTCAAAGTGGATCAACATGTCACAATCCACAAAAGACAATGCACCAAACATGTTAGTGCCCGGGTCCCATATCAGTCTGTAGGACCTCCAAATCTTGTTGTCATAATTCTGATCAGCAACAAAAATATTTTCAAACATGCTTCTAAACCAATGCCAAAACAAGAGCAACACTCCACACTCCATCCCTATCCAAGAGGATGCACAATGCTTCCTTTGAAGCAAACTAATTTCACTGAAAGAACTCCAAGAAATATTCACATGTCTCACATCAAGAGTCTCAATTTGACAAATCAAATCAGCTAATAACTCGCTGTCCCAAAAAGTAATTAATGACTTGGTACCACAAAATTCATTGTCAACCATCAATGAACAACCCATACTTGAACTTTGACCATACTGAAACATTCCCTTGCTCATTTGTGACAGAAATTCAATCCAAATAGGAGGTGGAGAGGCCTGGAAATGAAATAACCAGCTTTCTAAGAGGTCTGAAATAATCATCTTGAGATCTGATTTTTGGAAAATCAGCATCCAAGAAGACAAACAGCAGCTGCAACACAAGAATTTTTTATCAAAATGAGCATAACTGCTCATGAACCACACTGGTGGCACCTTTAGCAAGAGACCCCATGCCACCACAAACCAACTTCTGATCATATTTTCTTCCCAGAACACCAATGTATGATCAGAAATAAAGAGGCAATGACATAGAAAGAAGGGAGCAGCAAACATAAAACAGAATTTTTGACACTTATCTCTCCATCCAACCTTCTTTTTATGCATTCCATTCTTCAAAAGAAAATGCTTGAGATCCCAAACACTGATTTTCAATTGAAGACATTTTCCAACACATAAGCAAATGGTCACAACTACACTCTGAATATTATATGCTGGTCTATCTATTTTGAAATTACCTTCTTCCCAAGTAATGCCAGGATCCCAAACTAACAACCATGAAGAACCACTTCTCAAACTGATAATTGCTCTCACACGAATCCTTTGATTCACTCGTTCCATCTGCAATGCCACTTCTTGAAATTCCAAGAAGTATTCAACCAACCTTTGTTCATTGAAGAAATCAAATCTAGAATCTTGTGATATGACTTGCCGGAAAGATTCCATGAATCCTTCATCAAATACAATTCTGAAATCTATCACTCTAAGAGAAGATGGTGATGAACTAAAATCTGATATGAGTCTCACAAGCATCCTCATCAAAAAATAAATTAAACCTTCATCAACAAACCCATCAACTCTTTGTTGATGAACAATAAGAATGCCTTCATTTCTTTGTGTTTCAAGAGTTACCAATTCTTGCTGAATGGTTGCACTAGGAGCAGCAGTAGATTCAACTTCGTGCAACTCACGTATTAACTCTCCAATGCTGGAAGACAAACTCAAATCCCCTTCTTCAGTAATCTCTGAAGCAATTTCTTCGTCATTTTCAAAAAGAGGATTTACATAAACCTTACTAGAACCTTCTTCATACAAGAGATTGTCAAAAGCTTGATAAGCTTGAGAATTTGAATGCTTTGGTCTCTTAGGACAGCATTCCAAATCATATGTTTCTTGTATGAGATCAAACTCATCAAGAATTTCTTGAAGCTCCTCTGCTCTTCTTCTATTTTCTTGCTCCCATGAATATTGAACAGCAGAAATCTGATTCTCTGCTTCAATTAGAGTCTCATGCACTTCTTGCAACTTTGTTTTGGTAAGCTCATGCCACTCCAATGCCTTGTCAGCAATATTGGCCACTAAGTCTTTGTCACGAAAGATGTGCAAAAGACTAGATTTAATTTCCTCCAAGGCAAATTTAATGGACTTCATGTCATCAATAGAAATGCAACATACAACTTCTCCCCTAGGCACATCATAAATCATCTGTTCTACATGTCTATGAATTCTATCAAGATTTGACAAAATTTGAATTCCATTATCAGCAATGTGTGAACTTGAGCTGCAATCATTGTATACTGGCTGAGATGATGTAGAACAACTTTGATGGATAAAGATTTCAAAAATGGTTTGAGTTGTACTCCTCAACTTGTCTCGCATGTGGTGAACACTCTTCATCATTCCATCCATAGTGCCTTCCAATTCCTTAGCTTTTTTCCTTAGCTTGATTTCCGGTGAAGAAAAATCTGCCTTATAACTACTAGAAACTTCACCTTCCATGTTGTCTCCTACACATGATTCAAAAGAATTGATCAAATCAACTTTGAAGTGGGAAGAAACTTCATCTTCCTCTTTCTTCTTCTCCTCCTTGACTTGACTTTCAAACCAACATTCTCTAGAATTGTGAAGAAGCAAATTGCTGATTGAACACATATCTTCTACTAATCGAACTTCTCTTTCATTTGGATCTACACTTATGGCCTCTTCATGCATCTTTGTTTCAACTTTTGTTTCCAAAAGTTTTTTCTTTGAATCTTCAACATGAGGCTTCTTAACACAAGTCAACTCACTGTTCTCCTCTGTAGAAAACAAGAGTACCTCACTAGTCTTCAAGGCTTCCACTGACACATTACATTCTTTTACAGAATGCTTGGATGAGTGCAAATCCGTAGATACCCCTTGAACTTTTGCAATGTCTTCAAAGGGATTCCAACTTTCATCCTCCTCTTCAACTTCGGAAATCTCCTCTTTGTTCACAACAGTCTTCTTCAAAAATGGTTTCAACTTATCTTCACATTGACTGAAAATTTCTTTAACTAACAAATCAACAGTGGGAGAAATCTGCTCTTCACGTTTATAAGCATCCAAGAGAAGATTTTGGACACTTTCAGGAAGACTATCAGCTTCTTTAATTGTAGAGATTAGAACATTCATGACAGCTGCAAGCATACTCTCTTCTTGCTCACTCCAGGTCGAGCTGAAAAGATAATTAAACAAGTGATAAATCTGATTCTCCATCTCAAATTCTATCAATAAGATGCAAGCACCAACTTCAGAAAATGTTTTTAAAACAGCAGCTCTTCTTGAAAACAAGCTACTACAAGTTTCATCCAAATCTTGAAAACATTCCACTATCATATTTAATATGATCTTTGTGGTTTCAACATCATAAGGCAAATGGGGATTTACAATTCTTATTATCTCCATGAAACAAGAAGAAATCAGCAACTTGGTCTCTTCATCAGGATGCCCCAACCAATAGGGCTGATTCAAAGAATTCACTGCAGGAGCTAGTGCCAACTCCATTATCTCTGAAGGTGATGGCTTTACTTGTCTCAAACATTGTTCTAACAAATGAAGAATATTCTTTTCATTTTCTCTTGACTGAAATTCTTTACCAAGTCTCTTTCCAACCATATACAATGCCTCTGCCAATTTCATCTCTTCTTCATTAGCCATGCCTAATTTCCAACTTTTGGATACCACAAGGAGCTGAACTAGAATCTGCTCTAACTTTCGATGTAGTACCGGAGATATCTGTCACTCAACTGCCTAAACATGAAGCACTGATCCACAGGATGGCAGGATCTTCTACTCTGATACCACTGAAATATTCCCCATTAATTTTTTTCCAAAATTAACATTCAAATCAGCAACCAAACACTGATTAGCGTTAGCTCCAAAATGTAAACCAGCAAAGAAGATAACTCTAACCAAGAATGTTCACCAAGATCCCAATGTGGGCGAGGTGATAGCATATGGTCAGAGGATCATTAGGCATAAACAGAGTTGAAAGTGCCACCCATCCACGGCGTATCCACAAGCTTGCATTCACCCAGTCTACAAGTGGTGAGTTTATTAACAAATTATTAGGCGGCAAGCCAAATTTCTTTAAATCCACTCTTCCACCCTATTGCCCGTGGAGGTAACACCATCCACACAACCACTTATAACGTGGGGAGAAATTACAAACAAGATATAAGTTTATTCTAAAGCTCAACCACTCAATTGTGGGAGTGTAAAACAGATATAAAATTGCAGCAAGTAAAGGAAGAGCTGTTAGTACTACTAACTAGCTTTACAAAGAATACGAACAGCTGCAAATAGAATAGATAAGCTTTTAGAATGTTCTTTATCCACACTGGCGGTAAACCATCCAGGGGTACTTAAAGTGAGAAATAGAAAATAATTGCAGCAATAAAGGCCTGGAACAGTACTACTGTTTACAGTCTTACAATATAGAAAGAGAGCTGCAAATTACATCAATATTGGCTAAGAAGCAAATGTTTTCAAAGAACCGCGCATTCGAAAGGATTCCATGATTATTGAAAAGCAATTATTGATGAAGAAAGTTGGACTCGAAATTCAAACTCAAACAAGTCCGGGATATAACTGCACTCGAAATGAATAACCAACAATTATAAGAATCAATTAAATGCTCATAATTTCACCAAAATACCTCCAAATGGCATGAAACAACGTGCAATGAACCTCTGGAGGATAGGCACCCATGACAAGATGAAGAAACAGCCTCAAAAGTCATCCATTAATTTATGGCACAATTCCCTCAATTCTACGATGGTACCTAATTTCTGAAAGGGCGCATTTAGCACAAAATCAAAGACTTGGAATAAATTCCACCCTTGTGGGGTCATTTGGTCTAGAACCACTTTGCAAACATACCCAGAATGATATTTAATTTGCTCAAAAAGCTGTCAACAAAAAACACTTTCAGCCATGATAAACCAGCAACATAAAAATTGGAAATATCTCACCAAAACTCCACAATAATGCCCAATATGTACTTCTGGATGAAGCACACTCTCAGTCCACCACCTAGGGAACCATAGTTTCAGGCCCGAAGAGTGGAGTAGATTTGCTAAGCTAACCCTTAGCCGGATTCTGGATTTCAAACCAGCAGCATAACGTTATATTTTTCCCCAAAGATAATCAACTCTTCGAACAGCAGCAATAAATAAGCTTCAATTGGCAAATGAAGCAACAAGAGACTCTTCAAATTCCAAGAAGTTGAATCACTTCAACTCCCAAAAGGAATGCCACTTTAAGCATTTCACTTTTTGAAATAATAAAATATTAATCAACCTCTTTTAGGCATCCAACTTCACTTTGCAACAATAAAGCATTTAATAATTCATTAAATGCACCATTGACCCCTTAATGACCCCCTTTTAAAAACAACATGAAGTGATCATTCCTAGGTGTGGGGGTACAACTGAGAAACATAAAAATGACTAAGTATAAAACTTAATCCATGGAGATAACCAAAGCCAAACTGAAACTGAAGGATAGCAAAATGACTTGAGTTGAATTGCTGATGATGCTACTGCCAAAATTAGACTTACTAAAAATAGCCAATTGCTATAAATAGTAAGTTCACATCAAAACAACAGAAAGCCAAACTGAACATTGAACTGCAAAGGATTGAACTGTTGCTAGACAGATACTGCCAAAAGATAGACTTGCTAAAAAATAGTGAACTGCTATAAATAGTAAGTCTACACAACAACCTCAGAACGCCAACTCAGTAGTATCCAAAGAGGAAAAACCCCACTTTTCCACCTACCTTTAGCCTACTTTGATTCTAAATAGTGGCTAACCAAAATGAAGAGTAGAATAAAATGGGAACATTACATTCTCTTCTTCCTCCATAGGATCAACAATTAATCTCTTTTGTGTCTCGTCAAGAACAAATACCGAGCAAAAGTGTCTTGTTCGGTGTGGTATTTACCCATTTTTCTTCTCTAGTCAGATATCTCTCTTTATCCGCCACTTTGTTGCATATGCCCAAAGACAATTTCTTGACCCAAAGGATGGCGTGAAACCACTGATACCATCGCACGAGCCTTTGTCAAACCGGGACTACAATTTGCCCTAATTTGCTGCTTGTAATTTTGTCAAACAATTCATGTGCAACCTTGTAACTTGTTGAGGTAGTGTTTCAATTTGAAGTTGCTTGATAGAAATGAATACTAAGATTTATTTAAACACTTCTACAATGCCCACAATCTGATCTACATGCAATATGCAATTCTTTTTGGATTTTCTATGCAAATATATGAGAAACTAGGTATGCAATGTTTAGCTACAGCAAGTAGACATTATGTTAAACACTTGCCATGCATCATATCATTTACAATTTAATTGCAAGAACATCTATTGTAATCAGCAATTTATATCTCCACTATTATTGTGAATGCATCAATACAATGATAATAAATAAACAGCCTAAGACTTTTTGGCATTACATCTCATATGTTCATCAATATAATTGTTCCCGAGTACAATCACTTCAATGTAAAATCTGAGTACGCAAGTATGTGCAAAAAATTGTTTCAAAAGAACTGAAATGAAGTCATCCCTTTTCCTCTAGTTGAAGAATGAAAGCAATACCAAATGGACACACCCTCAAGTCTAAATCGGCAGACTCACCGGCCTCACTCAAGATAACAATTTATATAAAATAATTTCCAGTCTGCCAAGCCTCCAAAATGCATCAAATACTATTGTTGGCTTCTAAGGAAGTGAGCGCCCCAAGTAGCAAGTAAAATCGTTCAAACATGAGTGAGTACTAATCAAATATCTCCAGTTCGAACTCCACAAGCAATTCGCCCCTGTTCTGATCTGATTCTTCAAAAGTAAATAATCTCCAATATTCCTAGCTTCCAGTCTCTTCAAATAAGATCAATATGACCCAAGGATGAGGGCGCACCAAGCCAAGGAATAAATCGATGCACTTTAAAGCTCCCACAAACAAATTCGTCCCTCTTTATGGCGTCCTTGAGTGCTTCAGATTTAGCTTCATAATTCTGGAAATATAATCTGATCTCCTTCTTCAAATTTCAATACCCTAGAGTGCAATAATCCAATGCCCAAAGATAGAATAATTTTATTTGATTGACACCATTTAAAGACTGCCATTATTATTGATGGGTAGCCCATCAACTGATATTGAGATTTATTTATTTTGAGGTTCTACGCTGCCAATATTTTGATCGACGGACCATGTTTAGCGATGATTAGTTGCATGTTTATCGATCAATGCCATGCTCTGGCAACAGAAATAATGATGAAATATGATGAAAAACCTTACTCCAAACCAATACTGAGCTAAATAATCACCAAATGACTGCCGGCTGACTCTCTCATCATGCCTCATTAGCCTACGAGAGTCATTAATAGGCTAATCTTGCTAATATGTCAATGTCAACTAGAAGGGGACATTACAGCAGTCTATCCACTTTGGCAATTTAATTGAAAAGACAAAATCCTAATTTGGTATAGATTGTATAAGTTATCTGAATGTAAAGATCAATATGTTCAATTAACAAATGTAAAAAATGAATGAAACTAAATGGTGGAGTGTATGAGACCGATGCCTTATTGGGTGTAATGGAGTCAAATGAAAATTTGAAATGAATGACTTGTTTCTGGCATAAATTCTAATCGTTTGGCATATAAATATAGGTTGATAGCTTGTATAAACATGCAAGAATATGATTACCAAGTTCTTAATGATCCAAGTGATATTTCCTAATTACTATGACTAATTAAAAGGATTTAATCTTTTCTTGAAAGAACCAATTAATCAAACCATACAGATACAACAAATGTATATTGATAAACTAAGTATATGCTTGATATATCAATTTAAATAACAAGAAAACATCAACCTTGGAGACAACTTTAGCAATACCTTCAGTTAATCCAACAAACAATTGATACCAGAAATACGCCACAAAATTAGATGATTTTCATTGATATCTCCAGAGTTTTAAACATGCATCATAGTCTCATAGTTGTAAACATCATTGAAAACTATCTATCGTAAATCTCTCCTCTATCCCCCTTTTGACATTATGAAACAGGTATAAATACAACAAAACCGTGAAAGGACATGACCCTTCAAAAATGTCTTTTGCTTAACAATAACAAACTAGAAATTATGCTCTATTTAGCCATAAATGGACGTTTGACAGATGATCTAAGTAATCCCGCCGCTCGTGTGTATTAGCATCTCCTAGCGCATTCCTTATTGCCATCTCCATTTTGATCATCTTCTCATTCTATTCACATGCCCCATCCATTGTCGAATTGCTTCCTGTGGCTGTCTCCAGAATTGTTTGCAGCATTGATTCACATTCCTTATTCCATTTGTCCTTTCCCTTCAGTTCCCGTCCATCTTCTAACAGCATTGGTACTCCCTTTTTTGTGACATTGATCATCCCCTGTTCATCACCCTGCAACTCTTCATGGAAGTCTTTATGTTTTCTTATGAAATGGTTTGCAGTATCAATAGCCATATTATCTTGGACATCTCTTCTAGTTATCTCTTGGAATTTCTCCTGGATTCTTTCATCAACTCTCTTGTGTTCCTGCTCTGCAGCATAATTTTTCAAATGTGTCCCCCAAAGTCTACTCAACCAAGTCATTAAATCGGTTTGCCTCTTCCTTATTATTATAGTGAGTGCATCATATTTACCTTGTGAGTACGCATTTGACCCTTCCCACTAATCTCTTGTCTAGGAGCTCTCACCATGAGTCAACTGCTTTGTGGATCCTAGTGTGATTCCCATCATGTCCTTCAAACAATCATTTTCTTTGAGTAATTTCTCATTGTTCATCTTATACATTTCTTTCTCCTTAATTAGCATTTGGATCTGGGCTTTATTTAACTTGGCCACATTTATACCAATCTCTATTGTAGCTATGGGATCAACTTCACCAACTTTTAACGTCATTACATGTCCAAAAGCCTTTTCAGTATCGATTACAACAGATTTCTTGTGTGGAGGATACATGGCCCATATCATAAGTGATCCCTCACCCGGATTATACTTAGACCCTGCATAAATCTCCGTTACCCCTTTAGGGTTGACTTTATGTGTGGCGTTACTATTCTTCATAAAACTATCAAAAACCAAAGCAGAATTTAAATCCAACCCAGGAAAAATCATAACACTTGCATCTTCTAATAATTTCCTTCCTCTCTCAGGGGTCATGCTCTTCATTTCTTCCTCCACACTTGGTTTTAAATTATTCAGCAATTGTTCCTCATTACTTAGTGTTATATTCTCCATTGATTCCCTTATTGATTTTCCTTTTAATTTGTATAAGAAGGCTTTAAACTCTGGAGTTTTAACAAATTCATCATCAGCTACAAATGACCTGTATGCAATTTGCCTTGCATCTATATCTGAATTCTCTTCAACATCTATTTCCCTAGGAGGACATGTGTAATCTTGCATTCTTAGCCTGGAGATTTTATCATCTGTGCCATGAGGCCTATCATTACCAGATGCTTCTTCCCTAGAGGACAACAATTATGTATCTGGCAATCCTCTGTTGTATTCATCAATAACTCTCTCTGCTTCCTCCTCCAAATTCCTAATCAGGTCATCATATGGATAGGGTATATGATCATACCCACTCAAATTCATTTTATTTTTAGCAAAATTGATGTATCCCTTTGGATCAAATCCTTTTCGTGGTGGACCTTTCTTCATATTGTATTGCAATAATTTATTGAGAACCATATCATACCCATCCCTTGATAACACAATGAAGTCACCAAAACACAGTGTACTAGGCATAAATGCCTGCTTTCCAAAAGAACTTAGGTTCATCACATCTAAGTAGTCCAATTGCCTAGCAATCTCCAAATATGCAATCCTATCAGGCACAGTCTTGGGCAAAATAAGAGGTCCATCTTCAAATCCATATACTCTTATCATGGTTGCATCTTCTAAACAATACTAATCTCCCCAATTGTGGTTTACAGGTCCATTGAAATCCTTAGGCCTAAAAGACCTTTTTATTTCATCAAACAATGAATATTCAAAAGGATGATTGTATAATCTCTACAGTGGTTTCACAAAAAATTCTTCAAAATGTACATAACAAGAGTTAGCAAATCTGCAATCCCAGATGGCAGTCCAGAGTTGCACTGGTAATAATCTTCCTTATCGAATTGTGCAACCCTCAGTTTTCCAAGCCATAACTTCAATTCTTGTCCATAATAGAGTATCATATGCATTAGGGTTGAATAATTTTCCAAGTGTAAAATGGGAGCTCCATTTTTTATTGCTATCAGTCCTGAATCAAGCATTTTAAAAAGATGTGTGAAGCATAGTCAAAAAATCTTGAGTTATGACATTGGACGTCTGCGGCAATTACCATGGGTGCAATTGACATGTAATAAAGGGCTTCCATTCCCAACACTTGACACACTGACAAATATGTGTACCTCATGTAGGGTTCAAACAAATCAACATGAAATGGGGGACCATCACCATCATCCAGTGGAACTGAAATGCCATCCTTCTTAGACCTGTGTAATGGCAACCTCCAACCCTTGTATAAAGTATCCATCCTCTAGAATTCCTTTTCCAGCTGTTCAGGTATAAGTTTTTCATCACACTCCTTCTAGGTTAAAAACCTCATAGATGGCTGCCTCAGATATATGTATAAATGGTTTTCCTAAGGGATCACAAATAGCTTTATGCTTTGGATCATAATGAGTAGCTAGCATCTTTACTAATTCTATGTTTACAAACACATTAGGGCAGACTAGTTTTCCTAGGTTAAACTTCCAAGGATTGCACACTGGTTCATATCGGTTCCTTCGATTGTAATGAAAAATAAACAACTCATATCCCCTAATTGGGGTCCATATATCTCTTATGTGCTTGCATTTATCCTCTGACTTTTCTACTTCTGCCCTAAGTAGTGCAGACCACCTGGCCTTAGGTCCTAAGCCGGGCAATTGATCAATTAAGTCTTGGTTTAACTTCCTCTCAGCTAGCCCTGGCTCCTTCATTGTTTCAATCTTTTGCCTTTTCCTTCTAGGGTTACTACTCTCACTTTGTTTCCTA
This sequence comes from Sequoia sempervirens, assembly GCA_007258455.2. Taxonomy (NCBI): domain Eukaryota; kingdom Viridiplantae; phylum Streptophyta; class Pinopsida; order Cupressales; family Cupressaceae; genus Sequoia; species Sequoia sempervirens. The sequence goes on along the minus strand of VDFB02092216.1, from coordinate 61,735 downwards.
CCTTTTGCTTTTCCTGAGCTAGTGCCTTCCATTTTATGAGTTACAAAACCAGAAATTCAATTGTAGGGAACTTACAAATTTATTTGAAAATCTTCGATTGCGGAATCCTTTGGCCCTTTGTTCTTTCTTCTGCTGCTAACTCTGCAAAATTCGTCTTCAATTACTCTTCTTCAATTTAGGAAACTATCAACACATTTGGTATTAGTGCTGCCATTAATGTCCTAGCTGCGAACACGAGTGTGACTGATCTTCAAATTTACTCACTGTCACATCAAATGTTCTTATCAGAAAGACAATTAGAACTCTGGGCAATCCTTTTATTCAGGCTTGACCAACATTTATTAAATACCCTTTTAGTCGAGGAGACATTACACCTTAAGCAATATCACATAATCTATCCATCTGATCCATATAAATGTCGCCAAGAGTCACCCTGATGACCACTTTGATTTGCTTGTGTCTTCATCGGCAAGAGATCGTGTATCGCTAAGATATTCAACGGTTTTTCCCAATGTTATGAGTCTCCCTGATGATCACTTGATCTTAAGCATGTCACCAAGACTCCTGCCGATGCAATCCTATCGGGGTGAAACAGAGAGTCGAGGAAAGATCTTGAACTCATTTCAATAGCATTTGTCTTGGCGATAGTATCCTCCTTTGTTTCGTCGGCAAGACAAGATGGGTGTTTTGCCAATGACATTTCATCAGCGAGAGAAATGCACTCAGGCTGACTTAGGAATCTTACTCCGACGGTGTTGGTCTGGCCGATATACTTCCGTATTCTTTGATTGGTGAGACATGACAGGTTTCTTGCCAATGGAACTTCATCGGTGAGACATATAAGCTCAATATGACTTCTTGATATCACCCTAATGATGCTTGTCTTGTCGATAGAACTTCCTCATCAGTGAGACTGTGAATTGTATCTTCCCGATGTGCACCTTCTTATGAAATTCGATCAGTATGACACTCCCGAACTCTTGCCGATATGCTGGAAAATATGTATAAGAATATAATGATTTATGAATCAGAGAGACCTGCACCATCTCTTGCCGATATGGCTTATATACTCAAATGCTTGGGCTCAGATGAATTCTACGGTATCAAATGATTAAGACTGATGTGATCGTGGGTAATTACGTTATACAGAGTAGATTATATCAAAATTTTACAGTTCCAACAATGTACACGGAGTTCGCGTGCATTGTACCGTAACTAATATAACTCTGCAAACACAAAGCGACCTCTAGTGACGAACCCCTCCTCCCAATCCTCCAAACGTTTTCCGTATGCAAACAAGTGATCAAGCTGACCCCGATCTGCCAGAGGCTCTAGCATCGATGGGAGTGTGACGGTGACATCTTTCGTTCTGTGTACAAGGCTAGAGATGTATTGATGAAGCTGTTGGATTTCAGCCTTGAGGGCTGCCTTGTCTTCTTCGTCTTTTATTATTCTATCCCTTGCGCTATCCGTTGCAACCTGTAGGAGATCAACCTCTATCTAGCGGGTACTCCTACCAAGGTTGACTGTGATCACTTCGAAGTCCTGAACTTCAATCTCGTTCAGACTCTTCCCCTCTAGAGGTGTAGCAGTCTCAATGACAATCTCCTTGTCAACATTCCTCTCTACATGGACCTATTTCTTGATCCTCTTGTCAGGCACATGCTAGTAGGCATGATCAAAACCTGAATGATCAAGGACGTAGGATGGTTGCCTCCTCTTCCTCCCCAGTTGATTCTCAAGCCAAGATGAGTCTTGACTAATCCCACTGGAAGGGTCTGTGTAATAACCCCTTCCCAAGAGAACAATAAACAACTGTAATATATAGTACTCTTCCAGTGAAAACTTTATGTGGGTTTGTTCTTGTTTGGAATTTGATGATATATGTGTGAATGATTACATAAGAAGTAAGGTTGCAGATCAATGAATTAAGAAAACAGTTGAACTCAATCAATCCCAATATGCAATACTTTAGTTTAGGAAATTAAAGTGCCCAGAACACAGAGGATATTCACCTCCTTGGTTTCCAAACAGAATATTCAATTCCAGAATTTATATTGCCATATATTGATGTTCGTCATAGTCTCATATATTCAATACAAATATTCAAACAAAATTCCCAGAGCAATTCTTATTTGAAACACATTCTTCAATCAGACTGGCCGCTACAGAATAGTATATGACTCTATATACAGGAAATGATGTAAAATGAGCATACCCGTTCAGCATCAGCATTTAGACATCATATAGAATGATCCGTCAATTTCCACAAGAAACTCAGAAATATTCCCGCAAGTGAGATAGATGCCTCAGAACACCAAACAAACCGCTGCCTTGATATAATCACACCTCCATAGATTCCCAACTCGGCATCTTCAGACATAATTTGTCTCAATATCTCAAATAAAGCGAAAGCAATATAAGACTACCAGCGTTGTGAATGATCCCGATCTTCCTCCAATGCGCCAACAATTCAGGCCTGAGAATACAGAGCACTGTGAGTGGATAAAATCCCGACACCAGAATTCGTGCTTGTCATTTCTCGGTGAATAAGCAGCAATACAATATATTCATTCGAATACGTAAGTCTCAAACCTCCGCCAATCAGCCCGATATCGGTTCTTCAACTTGGCCGTTGATTATGAACTTCACGGCAATGCCCGATAACCAACGCTCACACATGATCAACAAAATCTCTCCAGTTGATTCAATGAATAATTCGCCTGTGCATATTCACGACAATTACATATCTCTTCGCAAGTGCCAAAACATTCAACTTCTCGACACAACACTCATCGCAATCACCAATACCGGTTTCCCATCACTGTGCTTAATATCGGGCCTCAATAATGCCCGACGCTTAAACATTAAGGAGCCAACAAATACGATATGTGAATTATCTATGTGAATAAATAATATCGGCTTCCAAAATTAATGTATTCAGCACTTCAAATGTTCTCGATTTCAACTTCCTGTTGAGCACTTATATAAGCGATTCCATAACTGTCTATATTTCCTTCATTCTATCAATTCCACATTTGACCCCGTCTTTCCTCAAAATGACGGATGGCATGAATTTGTTTGTTCTAAAAACTACTACAATCTCAAAATATCACCTGGTAAAGTATGAGACCAAATTCGATCACCAATTGTATTCTTCAATACGAAGACCACATCAAGGGCTACATCCTTCAATGGCTATTCCTGAGAATTTCTCAGTTGCAAAACCCAAAACATAATCAATTCCCGTGATGATTCTTCAAACCCCAAATGCACCAATATAGTCCGCCACTTTCAGTTACGCTAACTGAATTATTATTTTAAAAGACTTTACAAAGCGTAAAGTATTATATTCATAACTTTTATAAAGTCTTAATATACTTAATTAATTAAATAATTAAAATCTCTTCTAATATGAATAAAGATGATTCTAATATTTAATTAATTAATGAAATCTCCTCTTCAGGGGCATATTAAAAGATGGGGACATTACAGTCTATGTTAGTCATGAGAGGCTCCAATGAGAGTGAACGTGTAGAGGCACCACTGCGAGGTGGCGAGTCTAGATCTAATTCAATGTGAATCGGGACCAAAGATTGCTCTAGTGTAGGTGATGGAATGCGAGGCTAAATCTTGGGCTCTAGCAAACTCTGAACTAGAACTATGACTGGATCCTCGTGTGTTTCAATAGCAAGTGCCTTCCCTTTCGAACTGTTAGGGACTTTATTCTTCTTAGGAGGGTTACTCCTTTTCTTCTATTTAGGTTTAGACGAGGATGGTAGTGAAGCATCCACTGGCGGCGGCTCTGTTCTAAGCACGACTACCCTCCCCGTCTTCTTGCTTTCAAGGTAAAGTATACTGTTATGAATAACTCTACTCGACCTCTCCTTTGGCGAACCAATCAACAGTCGACAATGCTTGTGTATCAACCTACTCTCTAAAAAATTGAGGAAGTGTATCTCCCTCATCATCTGACAAACCTCCCACATCGTCTGCCAAGAAGACAAATATCTGCAAGAGAGAGAACTTGTTGTAGCTGCGTCTACGCACCTCAAAGTCATCCTTGCAGTTCACCCAATAGTCCTCCATTGTAGGCTTATGGTATTGTTGTGACCTTTTCACACATCGCCCCATTCAAAATGGGGACCCCCTAATTTTCGCTCCATTCTGGTATTTTGGCTTGGGTTTTTGTCTCTCTCTCTCTCTGTCTCTTTTCTGATGTCTTCCTTTCGAAGGACTGCGCCCATCATTGAGCTTAAACATGAAGATTTGACCAAGTTTGAAAATTAGGGTTTCATCTTTCTTGGTCAGTCTGAGGTCGAATAGGGTGAATATATTGGAAATTGAGCTTAACATTGTTGTCAGTATGTTTCCAGCAGGCTCCCAGCAAATTTTCATCAGATTCTAAGGTACTTACTATTTTTAGTAAGTGGGAAATTCAGGGCAATTCGTCAGCATTTTTGAGATTCCGACAGTGACACGGCATTCAGAGCGCATCAGGCTACTCGCATGCAAAATTTGAGCGAAAACAAACAACTTACTATTTTTAGCAGTCCAGCTTCCGGGACAAATTTCAGGGTTCAGATGCAGAGTTTTTCTTTGCATGTCGGCATATTCCTTCTGGGTTTTTCGAGATCTTCACAATGATATAACATGCAGAGCGAGATGACAACTTTCAAAATTCAGTCTTCCGAGGCTATTTTTAGGGTTTGCATGTTAGGGTTTCTTTTGCATGTCGGATAATTCCTGGTGGGTTTTTCAAGAGCTTCGCAATGGTATGACATGCAAATAAAGATTACTAAATAAGGAACTTACTATTTTTAGCAGGTGTGTCCCGACAGCTGCTTTCCAGCAATTCAAAATCACGAGCTGATCGCAATGCAACAGAAATGGAGACAAACAAAGATCATTTGATACGCATGCAGAGCAAATTAGGGTTTCTAGCTTCAGGACCCAAAAAGAGGGGTAAAAAGTCAAAATTTTAGAAAACCGGTGTAAACCATCGTGATCAGTAGCCTTCAGGCTATCTGCTGGTAAAATTTCAAGTCAAACGGAGCACTTACTATTTATAGTAAGTCAATTTGGAAACAGGCTAAAAATAGCAAGTCAGGTGCATGCGTTGATGTCGACAGACAGGTCACGTGGTGAGGAGCGCCTCATTCAAATTTCAAGTCAATCGGAGTAGTGGAGCTATCAGAAGCAAGCAGTTACTATTTATAGTAAATCATCTTCAGAAATGGGCTAAAAATAGCAGGGTGACTAAAAATGGCAGTGTCGACAGAACAAGGTCATGAGGATGCAGTGTTCAAAATTTCAAGTCGTTCTGAGCTTCAGAGATGCAAAATTCAAAGGGCTTACTATAAATAGCAGGGCATGGATAAACTGGCAAAAACGAGGAAAATTTCTAAGTCTGGAACTTCATCCTGTAGCCATGGCAAAATGTGCCCAAGTTGATGAAGAAGCATGGAAAATTTCTAAGTTACAAACTTCGTCTCCACCATGCCCAAAATGCACCCATCCAGCAACGAAGTCAAAGAAAGTCAAACCTTTTCATTCTTCTGCCTAACCTAAATGCGCCTTCAAGGCAATGCCAAGCACAAAAAATTCTAAGTGTGAGAATTCATCCTGCAGCCATGGCAAAATGCACCCAAGGTGCAAAAGTCAAAGAAAAGTCAACGACGTTCATCCAGTAGCCATGCCAAAATGCGCCCACCTTGAAGCATGAGAGCTAGAAAATTTTCTAAGTGTTGAGGATATCCGCCACCACCCTCCAAATGCGCCCATCCTGCAGCTGGGTAGAAATGCACCCAAAAGCAAACAAGTCAAAGGAAAGTCAAACAAGCTCATCCTTCTCCCTAGGCAAAATGCGCCCAAAAGCATGCATGTCAAGACGAAAACGAGTAAGGTGAAGGGTCGCTCCAAGGAGTGGTTATAAGTTTCATCCACCATGCTAGCCAAAATGCGCCCAAGTTCAAGAAGGGTCAAACAAGTCAACAATTTTTATCCTTCACCTACATGAAAATGCGCCCAAATGAGGTCAAGTAAAGACAAAAAAATGGAAGTTGAAGAGTCATCCTCTTGTCTAGCTCAAATGCGCCCAAGTTGAGGGTGGTAAAAGTAAATGCAAGGTAGTTGAATGAGATAAAAGGCGTTAGAAAATATTCCAAGGCATGGTAAAAGGTAAGTGAATACTCCAAGGCATAGCAATATTCCTCCTCAAGTGTTATATGCGCCCAAGGTGGTAGGCGTTGGAAATTTTTCCTAAGGCGTGTGAAGTAGTGAAGATGAAATGCTAAGGCGTGATTTTTGATTTCCCTCCAAGTGCTATGCACCAAGGGTGGTAGAGTGAAGTATAGGATGATGTTATGAGAATTTCTTCTAAGGCGTTGGAGTTTTAAATAAAATTGCCTTTCAAGTGTGAAGTAAAATGCAAATGGTGAGTGAGAAATAAAATATGCTAGGCGCCTTCATGAATAAAATTTTTCTAAGTAAAGTTGATGAAGTTTTCACCACTGGCAAACGAATAAAATTTTCTAAGGCAAATTCTCAAAGTGCAAGATGATTTAAAATTTTCTAAGGCAAAAATATTTTCTTCCTTAGAAAATACGCCTAGAGCTCAGGGTGGTGAAATTTTTTCTTCTTGAAGCCCGAGCAAATTTTCTCAGTGTTGAAGTCAGAGAATGATGATAATGCAGGATGATTTAAAAGTCAGAGCAACACAGGATGATCACAGGGGAAGAATGTATTTAATTTGATAAAATAATATTTTCTAAGGTTCAAAATTTAAAAATTAAATGAACCCGTTCGTTGGGTACCCATGGATTTGAAGCATTCTGGAGAAAATTTTCTTCTGGGTACTGAACATTTGCGATGATAGATGGATTTCCAAGTCTTCCGCACTTCGACAACACTTTTTCGGTGAAGAATTTAATCAGTGCTCAAATTGTGAATTTTCCTAAGGGAAAATTTAAAATTCTCTAAGGCAAAATGAATAAAACGACTTTTCAAAATGAATTTCTCCGAATGATGAATTCGAAATGAGTTTGCCTAGATGATTTTGATTGAATTCTTCGATGATGAATTTTCCAGAGCTGAAGAGAGGTAAAATCCGAATTCAAGTGACAGAGCTCCGGCTGGTGAACTAAAAAGATGAATTTAAATTAAAATTTTCAAAAATAAATTCAAAGATGCCAGTCAAAGACGAACTTCTAGAAGGTTGAGATTCTCGGACAAGTGTCAGAAATACCAGAGAGGGAAATTTGAATTCTGGAAGTGGTGTAGTGGAAGTTTAATGCACTGCCTATACTTAGCTCCTTCTAGAATTTGACTTTTGCTATAAGATTGCAAGATTTCTCACTTCTTGTTCACAGCTGAGAAGAATTCGACTTGCTCTGAGAGAGTTGTTGAGGACCAAGCATTGTTGAAGCTTGAAGAAGTTTGAAATTTTGCTGAGAGTTGCTGAGTGAGAGGCTGAAGTGTTGCTGAGAAGGTGCGCACTTGCCAAGCTTTTTGCTAAAGTGCGAACTTGCTGATTGCTGAAGTTTGATTTGTTGCTGAAGATTGAAGTTGCCAGTGATAAGGAGGACGCCTTGAGGTGAGAAGAGTTTAAGAGGTGTGAACTTGTTGAATGAAAAAGTGTGAATTCAAAGTTGCTTGTGAAGTGCGCACTTGCTAAGTGTGAAGCACAAATTTGAAGTTGCTGATTGCTAGTGTGAAGTGGGCGACTTTACTAAAGATTGCTGATTGAGATTGCTGAAGACAAAGCTTACTTAGACGTCTTTTCTAAGTGTTGAAGTTCGAAATCTTGTGAAGGAGAAGTTAAGGTTTGCAGAAGAATTGAATGTTGCAACTTCTCAAATTTTAAAAAAGTCGACTAGCAACCCCTGCAAGGTATCTTATTTATTTTATAAATTAATTTGCTGATGAATGTTTGTTGTGTTGCAGATGGCTAAGGCAAGGACAATTGGAAGAGATAACAACGGTGCATCCAGGCAAGCTGTGATCAAGAAGCTGAGTAAGACATTTATGCCGGAATCAAAGTTCATCTCGAAGTTGGGCAAGCTGACAGATACCAACTTGGGCTCCGTCAACCTAGAGACCTTCAAAAACATAATGCTGGGGATTGGAAGTCATTGACCTTCGACTACTTCGCACAATATTGTTCGAAGCGGGTTATATGCAGCTGCTGGTTTCCCACCAGCCATTCAGTGTTCGAAGCTGATAATGGAGTGCGCCAATTATTATGAGAAGGATCACAGATCAATAATGTCACCAAATGGCCAAGTGCTAGCCAATCTTACTCCTGCTGCCATTGGTGAAGCTTTCGGGATCCCGGTGCACAGAAACATGGTTTACAAATCCAGAGAGCGAGCTGAGTGAATGTACGCTTCCGCATTCAAGAGATGCACGGACACAATTAACACTCACTGGATGAGCACTCCCAAGCCTTCTCGTACAAAGCTGCCGAAGCAAATCATAGCGGATGACTTAAAACAGGAATATTGTGATCTCATTATGATGCTGAGCAGAGTTGGTGGTTGTGCACAATCATTCATTTTCGAGCCATGGATGTTTTATTACATCAACCTCGTGCTGGAAGGGAAAGATTATGTCAATTGGGCCGAGATGATCAGTGATAATTTGCATGAGCAGCTCCTGAGCCTTAGAAGGACGAAGACATTTTACATGAGCTCTTACATTATCCATATGTTGGCACGTATGACGAAGTACAGAGGGATTTCTTACAAGGAACCTGTCGGATGTGGCTCTCACCAATTCAAAATCCATGAGGCTTGTCCACAGTTGCATTTGGCAAGCACTACTCATTACAAGTGTGTCAACGATACCTTCACCATGTATATCACGAGATTGCTTCAAGAGCAGTTACACCACAGAATCTCGAGGGAAGCCCAAGAGCTAATTGAAAGGTATGGGTGTTGGTTTATACAGTTTCCGAAATTTTCTTACATTAGGCTGCAAGGTTTTTCATCGTACCCATATAGGCTGCCTAAGTACCCAACTGATAGAATTTTGATGTTAGAGATATCTAGGCAATTGCTCGCCTATGATAAAATTCAAAAGAAGAAGAAGGGAGGAGTAGAATTCCCAATTGTCATGGGAAACTCGGATGAAGTGTGTCCCTCAATACAGGCAGCTAGAGAAGCTGAGAGTGAATTTCAATTTTATCACTTTTCATATCACACCAGCCGACAGCACTATGATCCACATCATAACATCAAATGGGTACTGTCAGAGGAATTCAAGCACAAAGCAAATATTGAGGATTATTGGGCTGATGCGGCAGATGAGATTGAAGTAAGGAAAATGATGTTCTCTCGGTTGCCAATTACTTTGATCAGGGAGTGTGAAGTTGTTCCGGTTCCAGACCAGGTGAACGAAGATATGGATGTTGTCCATCCGGATTATGCAGCAGTAAGAGATACTCCGCTTCCGCTCCCAGATTGGTCAGAACCTGAGGTTGCAGATTTGGATATGCTTTCTATTCCGGTCCTGACTTTCACTAAAGCATGGGTTGATAGGCGTGTGAGCAGATTGAAGAGTAGGTCAATTGCTTTGACTTACAATTTGATGGGAGATCACAAGACACCCACCACAGGTAGAAAGAAACAGATCACACGAGGTCCAGAGTCTAGAAGGAAAGAGCCAATTTGAAAGGAGCCTATTCAGCTAGAGCCTCCACGAGTTGAGTCACCCACACCATTGGAGACACGTTCTCCAAGTATACAGGAGGTTTCTTTGTTTGCTGATCAGAGGAATGCATTGAATCAGGTGCAAGTAGTACAGGATAATAATCAGCCTCCACGGAGAGAGTCAGTTGGCCAGAGCGTCAACGCACCTGGTAGGGTTGATCAGCAGGATGATGAGGGGACTATTACTGACCCTTAGTTTCAGCAGGAATTAGAGGCGGCTATGGAGAATGATGATGATGATATAGTTTCAGGAGACACTCAGCCACTTGAGGATGATGAGCCTCGCCAGAATGATGTAGAGGTTGAGCAAGTTAGAGAGGTAGAGGCACAAGAACAGCAGCCCTTTGATATACAGTACAATGTGCCTGATTGGCTTAAGGATAGGATGAGGAGAAGCCCCAGCGAGGAAATTGATCAAGCAGTTGAGATGGAAGAATTTTTGAACACGGTCAGTGCACCTCCACAGAAGAAGAAAGCACGAAAGTTTTCAAAGATCTCCACTGAGGAGGATGGCTCTCGCACTCTTCACGTTGTCGTGCCTCAAGTTGATTGTGACTGAAATGAAGCAGTGCCTGAGAATTATGTGGTCACGACTTTGGATTTAGGACGCCCTACTGGTGCGCAAATTGTAGAGGAATGTGATAACTTCTACCTCGCCCTCAAAGATAGGTTATTCAAGAAGGAAGGAAAGTATAAAAAGTTCAAAAGAGAACACAAGGCTTTGATTGGATACGTACAACAATTGTCTCGTTCTCGAGGGCAGGAGATTCCAGTGATAGAGCCTCCAGCAGAGATACCTGGCGAGTCGATCAGTGGCTTGATGGAGTTAGGAAAGATGGCACAAGAAGCAGACAAGTGGGTCATAGGAGTTCGTGCTGAGACAGAGAAGTTTATGGAGGACCTTGCTTTTGCTTTTCAGCAAGCCTCTAGTATTTTGGCACGGATGGAGGCAGTTGATCATGCTTGGGGTGATGCTTCTATATATCAGAGTAAAGTAATTCAGCGTCTTGAGGCATTGAGGCATGTTCCGTTGCGATTGTTGATTGATGGGGGTGTCATTCAGGGAATGACAGGTACGACTTTTCCAGTGTAATGTCCCCTTCTCAAACATGATTGTTCCAGTGACGTTGGCCTTTTCGTTGGGAACCCGAAGGCTAGTCGGAAGGTTAAATTAGGGTTTCCTAATTTTGAGGAGGTCATTTCTCAGAGATGATGGATTCAATGGCGGTTTCTTTCTGGGTTTTCAGAGAGCTTCGCAGTGGTATGTTCATCTCAGCATTCAGAGCACTTTTTGGAATTTACTATTTTTAGTAAATTCTATTTTTGGCAGCTTTCCAGATGTGTTCAGCTCGGTTGACTTCCTGCTTCAGTTGGTCAGTTGTTTTGCTCAGTTTTGACTTCAGGGCCTTGTCAAAAGGATAAGTTAAGTCATTTAATTAAAAAAAAGTCACGTTTTAATTATTATAATTGAACGTTGACCCTTGGCTTAGACTTAATGACTTAATGTGTTTTTAAAAAGTGGTCTTTGAGGGTGGCGCCCTCATTGAAGAGATTATTTTAATTATTTCCTAAGTCAAAGCAAGGTTTGAAGGGCGTAATTATCAAAGTTGATATTCATTTAAAATATCATTTCTTAAGACTTGAAGAGAAAGTGCGCCCATCCTTGAGGAGATTGGGTTTTGACCTAAAAGCTGATTTTAGGGTTTTTGCGAAGTCAACTGAAGAATTATAAAGAGCAGTCTTGGTGCATCATTTGGGGCATCTTTTGACGACTATACTGTTATGCTGCCGGATTGGCTCTGGGACTGCTTCGAGGAATGAAGGCCTCCTAGCTTGGGCATCACTTCGTGTTTGGAAGACAACATCTAGTGGTGAATTTCATCGTACTGTGAGTGCATTTAGTTTGAGCATTGTGTTTAGCTTCGTGCATTGTTAAATCTGTTTTGGGCATTTTAGTGTTTCAGCATTTTGGCATCATTTAATACAGCAGATTGCATGTTTTATTTATATCTTGAAAAATACAAAAAATATTCTTCTGGGTATCGTCTCATTCTCTGTATTTGGCAAGGGCGAATATATTCTCCAATTTCTGGAATTTTTAGTGCTTGCATTATTTTTAAAAAGAAAATCGCCTTTTTCAGCAAGGCCGTACCATTTAGCATTCTTGGGATTTGTGCGTTTCTTATTAGTTGCATTTGGAGTCGGGGTTAAGTTTCTAGATTGAGCGCCATTGTCATATTAGTCTTATGCATCTTAGTTTGAGCAGTTTGAGTGAGTTATAAGGGAGATACGAGCATTTGAATCAATTCATAGGCTGCTGGTTTAAATTACAAAAAATGCAGATTTGATGAAAGCAGGAAATCAGAACTATTAATTACAATCTTTGTGCCGATTTGATGTGGCTTCGTGAATTCAGCTAGGAGAGATCTTATTGCATTGTAATGATTCATATTTTCAGCTCTAACATTTTGACAGGCGTATGATAACAAATTGTAAACTGACCAGTAGTACTGGCAGTCAGTCTTAAGCTTGTTAATTTGACTTGTAATGCTCAATTTCATTTGAAGTTTGTAATAGATAGATCTCCGCCCTATGGTAGCTACTTTCCCATCTTGGGTCAGCAAGCACATTCTGGGTGTCGAGTAATTTCATCTTTCAGCATTTCTTCCTAGCATTGCTTTTGTATTTCACTCCGTCATATGGTCGCCCCTCACTCCGCATTGGATTGGGTAGCACATACTTGACGTTGAGTTATTTCCTGCAATTAGAATAGAAGACCCTCTGACCAATGCTCGCCATCATCGGCGCCATTCTGGTTAGAGTTGCTTTCTTGCACGTTTTGGTTTTCTCCTCTAACCTTAACGGGTGCACTGCTTTGTAATCTGTTAATTGAAAAACGAAAAAATTGGCTCGGAATATTTCAGTGGTATCAGAGCCACGCATCCTGCCATCCTGTGAAATCAGCCTTCTATGAGTGACAGAGAACAGAGGTATTTGGCAAGAGTATACAAGAGGGATACAGTTCAGACACAGTTTTATCAACCTCCAGAAGGTCAAACAGCTTCAGGGATTTTGAGGGCAAATTGGGAGCCTTCACAAGAAACAGAAATGGGGGATAATGAAAGAAATGATTCTTAGTGGCGGTGAAAGAAGTTCTGGCAACAGAGATGACAGTGGAAAAGGAGGAGAGAGATCTACGAGTCCCGGGAAGGATTTTGGAAAAAAGATGGATGCCTTGATGGACATGGTATCTTTCATGATGGGGAGAATGGGACAGAATAATGTTCCACAGAACAACTCAGGCCACAGAGGGGAGCATAGTGCTTCCAACCAGCATGATGAGCATGCAGCCCGGACAGTGTCAAACAACACTTACATCTCTTCCAGACCATTCAAGCCCACTTTTTTAGTTCCTGTAGTCAATCAGCCAGAACCTGAAGAGAATGCTTCATGGGTGGAGCAGTTGAGGGTTGGCCGTACAGAGTATGACTCTCTACCTGTCGACATCAGGATGGACATGTCCTTCAATGATTTCATGGATCATAAGAGGAAGAACAAAGGGCAAGGAAGGAACTTTGATCAAAGAAGACCATCAAATCAAGGAGACTTGTACCAAGCTGTCAACAAAGTTATACTTCCTCATTTTGATGGGAGTGATACAAGTTCAGCCCGAGCTTGGATTCAAAAGCTGGATAATTATCTAGCTCTCAGACCAATGGCGGAAGATGAAGCGATCAAGTTCGCTACGCTACACCTTGATGGGGTGGCGCACGAGTGGTGGTACCATGGCCTCGTCACTCTAGGCCATCGGTCTATCACAACATATGATGAGTTCACCACTAGGCTCATCGAAAGGTTTGAGAAAAAAGATCCTGAGATCCATTTCAGAGAGCTTGCTCAATTGAGACAGTATGGCACAGTGGATGCCTACATTGCGGAGTTTCAGAGACTTTCAGTCATGGTGACTGGAATCACGGAGCGAAGGTTGGTGATTCTTTTCAGTGAGGGTTTGACAGAACCACTCAAAGGTTGGATTAAAGCCTTTGATCCACCAACACTGCAAGAGGCCATGAAAAAGGCAAGAAACATGGAGTGGGCTGCTCCTAAGGCAAAATTTCAGTCAAACTCCCCTTTTCAGAAAAGGGATAAAGAAAAAAGGCCTCAGCATAAAAATCATTTGAGACCTCAGAACAAGGAGTTCAAGAATCGCAATCCCCATGTCACCAGGTTGGATCAAGAAACCCTGAATGAACTCAGAAGAAAAGGGTTGTGTTTCCGGTGTCAGGAAAAATGGTCTCAAGACCATGTTTGTCCAAAAGGGGTTAGGTTCAATCAGATTGAGTACTATTCTGCGGGAGAAAGTAGTTCTGATTTTTCCGACCAGCAATCTGATTTTGAAGGAAGTGAGGAAGATAGAGCTCCAGAAGAGTCCGGAGATAAGAAGGAAAGTGGTGGAGTTTTAGCTCAACTTTCTAGTCTTCAAAGAAACGAATCATTCAAGGTGCGTGGGATGATCAAAGGGCAGCGAATCGTTGCTTTGATCGATACTGGAGCAACTCATAACTTCATTGATGAAGTTGTGGTAGCCAAGAAGGGGCTGCAAACAGAGGAGTTCGAAGGATTCAAGGTCATGGTTGCCGATGGGTTCCGAATTTCTTGCACCAAGAAAATATCTAACATGACCATGCATTTGGGCAACTACGAAGTCAAGGATGACTTCTATGTAGTTCACATTGGGGATATTGATGCCGTTCTAGGCATTCAATGGCTGCGATCTCTTGGAGAGATCTCTTTGAATCTGCAGACTATGGAGTTGAAGTTCCAATCGGATGGGAAGAAGATAGTTTTGAGAGGCATGTCCAATGGAGATCCTCGAGTAGTGTCATTCAAAAGAATGGCAAGGCTGATCCGTCACGATCAAGCTGAGTGGGTTGCCGATGTACCACGTATGTTGAGTAGTAAAGAATGCTTAAGGGGAATTGAGGATGCAGTCTTCACTTTGGAAAAGGGACCAAAATGTGGTGATTGCACTCTTGTCAACCCATTCCTTGGGTTGAGGGATGCTAGTCTGCTCTAGGAGTTGAATTTGAAGTCATCTTATGATTCATGCTTCAGAGTTCCTGAAGTTTTCATGGATAGGTTTCAAAGGTTCATCAGAGGGAATGCCAATTTTACAAGTATGCACTTGATTTTGATTAGCACTCAGAGGTGTGCTATGTTTCCTTGCCGGAGTGTTGGAGATTATTTTCAGTTGGGAATTCAAGCTTGGAATTCTCAACATAGGTTGATGGAGCATACAGTTGGTGGAAAGAAGAAATTATGGAGGAACAAGAATCAAATTTTCAGACTTTTTGGTGTCGTCTTTTTCGTTAGCAGCTTCTTGGTGGTTCCATTTGTTCATCAACAAATGGATTGGAGAGAGATTTTGAGCATGGGCTGGAGAAATGAGCAATTGGTTGCTCTTGAATGTGTTTCCCGGCTAAGACCAGGACAGATTTTGAGACTCGAGCTTGCTGGTTTGAGGCAGACCAGCCACCCTACATGTTGCGTTTCTTGCATTCAGGAGAGTTGGTTCATCACTCCTGATCAAAGGGGTGGTAGTTTTCTCATGGAGATGGATCTAGAGTGTTTTCCAGCCACCTTGGAGGTGTCACCTTGCAGCTCGATGGTCATCTCACATGCTCACGCTTGGGATCTTGAGTGGTGTTGTTGTTTTCCTTTGGGTAGGACTCAAGAATCAGATTGCATTACGCTGATCCTAGCCTTGATCGACAGCGATTATTTGTTCCTTCACACTTTTCCTACTCTCCAAATTCATCTTATGATGGTTGATGGTGTAAACTTTGACAGTTTACTCTCAGTATGGATTCATGACAGCAGTAGCTCACATGCTTTGGTTCACCATTCGGAGACTCATGGTGTTGGAACTATGATTGTTTCCTGTAGTCTTCATGGTTGTGCCAGTATAATTTAGATGAGGCATGGTAGCTTTATGCGAAGACATGAGTATGAGTTTGATGAGTTCTTGCAAAGGAATGCTTCCTTCCTTGTAAGAAGATTTGTAGGGGTCACACTTGCAGTCATGGTCCCGTTTGTTACCATGTGGAGGTATGGGAAGGAGTTCGATTTTGTTTTGAATAGTCTATCTTTCCTATTGCTTAGAATGGTGATTGACAGTAGTATGGTTGTTACTGTTAATTCGGGGGATCGTGGACATGAGATGTGGCATGATTTTGATTTCCTTCCTTTAAGATCTTTCAGTTTGAGAATCATAGATGGTAACACTTTGGAGTTACAAGGGGAGTCAGTGCAGCATTGGCATGATATTTTCATTGATGTGATCAGAGTGGCGCAGCGGAAGCATGGTGGGTTTTTCCTGAGACGCATTTGGGAACCAGGGATCATACTTGATCATACTTGTTGCGTATGGATTAGTCTTCAAATTACTGGAGTTGTGGTGGTATTGCTTGAGGACAAGCAATTTTGGGAAGGGCGGATTGTAATGTCCCCTTCTCAAACATGATTGTTCCAGTGACCGTTGGCCTTTTCGTTGGGAACCCGAAGGCTAGTCGGAAGGTTAAATTAGGGTTTCCTAATTTTGAGGAGGTCATTGCTCAGAGATGATGGATTCAATGGCGGTTTCTTTCTGGGTTTTCAGAGAGCTTCGCAGTGGTATGTTCATCTCAGCATTCAGAGCACTTTTTGGAATTTACTATTTTTAGTAAATTCTATTTTTGGCAGCTTTCCAGATGTGTTCAGCTCGGTTGACTTCCTGCTTCAGTTGGTCAGTTGTTTTGCTCAGTTTTGACTTCAGGGCCTTGTCAAAAGGATAAGTTAAGTCATTTAATTAAAAAAAAGTCACGTTTTAATTATTATAATTGAACGTTGACCCTTGGCTTAGACTTAATGACTTAATGTGTTTTTAAAAAGTGGTCTTTGAGGGTGGCGCCCTCATTGAAGAGATTATTTTAATTATTTCCTAAGTCAAAGCAAGGTTTGAAGGGCGTAATTATCAAAGTTGATATTCATTTAAAATATCATTTCTTAAGACTTGAAGAGAAAGTGCGCCCATCCTTGAGGAGATTGGGTTTTGACCTAAAAGCTGATTTTAGGGTTTTTGCGAAGTCAACTGAAGAATTATAAAGAGCAGTCTTGGTGCATCATTTGGGGCATCTTTTGACGACTATACTGTTATGCTGCCGGATTGGCTCTGGGACTGCTTCGAGGAATGAAGGCCTCCTAGCTTGGGCATCACTTCGTGTTTGGAAGACAACATCTAGTGGTGAATTTCATCGTACTGTGAGTGCATTTAGTTTGAGCATTGTGTTTAGCTTCGTGCATTGTTAAATCTGTTTTGGGCATTTTAGTGTTTCAGCATTTTGGCATCATTTAATACAGCAGATTGCATGTTTTATTCATATCTTGAAAAATACAAAAAATATTCTTCTGGGTATCGTCTCATTCTCTGTATTTGGCAAGGGCGAATATATTCTCCAGTTTCTGGAATTTTTAGTGCTTGCATTATTTTTAAAAAGAAAATCGCCTTTTTCAGCAAGGCCGTACCATTTAGCATTCTTGGGATTTGTGCATTTCTTATTAGTTGCATTTGGAGTCGGGGTTAAGTTTCTAGATTGAGCGCCATTGTCATATTAGTCTTATGCATCTTAGTTTGAGCAGTTTGAGTGAGTTATAAGGGAGATACGAGCATTTGAATCAATTCATAGGCTGCTGGTTTAAATTACAAAAAATGCAGATTTGATGAAAGCAGGAAATCAGAACTATTAATTACAATCTTTGTGCCGATTTGATGTGGCTTCGTGAATTCAGCTAGGAGAGATCTTATTGCATTGTAATGATTCATATTTTCAGCTCTAACATTTTGACAGGCGTATGATAACAAATTGTAAACTGACCAGTAGTACTGGCAGTCAGTCTTAAGCTTGTTAATTTGACTTGTAATGCTCAATTTCATTTGAAGTTTGTAATAGATAGATCTCCGCCCTATGGTAGCTACTTTCCCATCTTGGGTCAGCAAGCACATTCTGGGTGTCGAGTAATTTCATCTTTCAGCATTTCTTCCTAGCATTGCTTTTGTATTTCACTCCGTCATATGGTCGCCCCTCACTCCGCATTGGATTGGGTAGCACATACTTGACGTTGAGTTCTTTCCTGCAATTAGAATAGAAGACCCTCTGACCAATGCTCGCCATCATCGGCGCCATTCTGGTTAGAGTTGCTTTCTTGCACGTTTTGGTTTTCTCCTCTAACCTTAACGGGTGCACTGCTTTGTAATCTGTTAATTGAAAAACAAAAAAATTGGCTCGGAATATTTCATCCAGATGGTATTCTTTAGCGATCACGGGATGTGGTTTCTACGACGCTGCACAGGCGGATTCAACCAGGATGCATAAGGCCATGGCCAATATCATTGATGGAGTTCAGAATACCTTTGAGGCCATATTTGCTAGGCGGTTGAATCCAGATGAGGTTAATGTTGATAATTTAAGGGGTAGGCTGGTGCCTTTCTTTTCAGAGGTGAAGACCTTCACACAAGATGACTTTGAGAACACCTCCACTTTCTCCAGTTTGATTCAGAGTACGCAGGATTCCCTAGCTGCTTGGAGAAAGTCATGTGCACGGCATGAGACATCAGTCACAGTGCTAGAGTTTCAGCTAGATTGTGTTCCACCCATTTCAGTTCAGGAGGTTGAGGCTGTGCTTGGCAGGTTCGTTGAGTTTGCAGCCAGAGAGAAGAACGGGAACGCACTGCTGGACGAGGATCTTCTAGAGGACTGATTGTGGGCATTTATTGCCTTTACTATTTTTGGGAGTGAGTGGGAATCTTTGATTCATTTAATGTACCACTCCCCATTATGGCAGTTTTTAGGGTTAGGGCTGAGGTGGCACGATCCTAGCCACTCTATTGATTGTAACCCTAGCCGTCTTTTGGACTGTGCTAGCTATATAAAGGGGGAGTCCCCCTCATTTGTAATTCATTAGAACATTAGATGAGATTGGACATTAGCATTAGAGGCTAGAGAGTAGAGCATAGTAGACATTTTGCTTAGCATAGTGTGGAGAAGAAAGAAAGTTTTCCCTTTGAAAACTTTTGTGGAGATTGTTGTGTAACACTTTCATGATAATAGATCTTTTCATTGATGGTGGAATTCATCTTTGTCATGAATAGCTAGCAAGGTCTCTTCTTCCTTTCGGATCCAAGTAGTATAATTTTCATTTCATGCAAGTAGTTTACTTTGATGTGTGGTGTTTCATTGAGGTAGCTTCATTTTATTCCATACCACTAGCGGCTTGTTGATAAGAAGTTCGCCTTGCGTGGTCTATTGGAAATTATCTTGAGTTTAACTTCGATTGTGATTTGTGTACTTATATGCGTCGTTTTGATGGTGTACGTATGCTAAATTATAATCTGAATATCTTTTGCTATCCCTTTGAAGATTGCACCAATTTTGCTGAAGCTGTCCGACGTGAGGCTAGGTGAAATTCGGTTGAAGTCTACTGAAATTAAGCTCCACATATCTTGCATTTAGGACAGAGTATAAGTTTCTTAGGCCCTACACTCCTTTATTTTCCGCATATTTCTGATTAGCTTTAGGAAAAAGAACTATATTGCCAAATCGCACACGCAAGAACCCCTTCAAAGCATACACTGACTGTTAACTGCAAGAACCCTGAACAATTGTGTAAGTCCCCTCGTAAGAACACAGCAATACACATCAACCAACTGAGGGTACTCTAAGTATTCGGAACCTTGGAGTTGAACATGCGATCTTTCTTGCAATCTTAGCGCACGGAATACTTTGATCAAGAGAGAACGGAGTAGCCTTCAAACTATTTTGTTCTGCTGATTGGTGCGGTCACAAAAACCACGTCAACAGGTATGAGCGAACACCAAGGCGTGTTGGATAATGACCCCAAGGATCATAGGTGCGTGCATCGACAAGGTACTTGAGATGAAACTTTTCTAACTCTTGTCCCACAACTTTAGCATCAATTGCTGTCCTACACCAATAGATTATGAACTACATGGGAAAGTTGGCAGTTTGTTTACGCTTGTGGCGCAAATGTTGATGAACATCATACAGTTGCCTCAGGAACTTCATAAAGACTGTCCTATCCGAAGGATAGCATGGAAGCATGGTTGGATTTCCTGTGTATCCGTAGACACGGATGTAGGTGTATGTAGGGAACTGAATGAACCTGTCCGCCCAATCTACCATCGCTGCTCTAGCAACCACTGAGATACGAACATAAAACTCCCGGTCTAGGTTCCTCACCGTGTATGTCAAGAAAGCCTCATGCACACGCTTGAAATGTTGTTCAGCCTTTATGAACTCAAGCTAGTCATAGTAGTAGTAGACTTTCTGAACACTAAGTATGCCCACTGTGTTCAACCCTCTAAACAAACCCTAATAGGCAATCAAATATACGGGGTAGGAACACATGTGAAATTGGTGAGCAACTAGAAAATTGGTGATTTGCTCGTGGAGAACGTCGTTGATGAAGGATGCCCAGTCATAATGCTCTCGCCTGAAGATGATTTGACCAATGATATAATATATCCAAGGCTAGAATTTGTTTGCATTTGCACGACCTGAGATGCGATTGACAAGTGTAATCAAAATCGTGTATTCCTCCTTGTATTCACCACGACCCACATTGCTTGGAAACTTGTTCTTTTTCTATTTTAACCATCTCTCTGCCATCTCACTCTGACACTTGTCCATATCAGCATTGAATGCTCACTCACACTACTCCATGGAAATGACTAGACTGCTCGGATATTAAGGAATACCAAAACAACTATCGATATCCAAGGGCTTGAGACTGCATATGACTCATCCATCTACTAATTGTATTTCACAAGTAGCAAAATCGTAATGCTTAACACAAGACATTACAAACTCTACGCAATGAACTGAGATAGGTATAGAAGCGGCCTCAAGCAACCCGGATTGTTGAATGTTTTTAAGTATCAAAAATTTTATCTTGATTGGATCCAAGATTACTTCTGGAAGCACCTTATGTAGATTTGTATCAACTGTCCTGATGAAGTCATGAGTCAAGACTTAGTCTTGAATTTGAGTTGAGTGTATTGCATTCTGAAAAGCTCGTCTGTTGATTGTGAACACGGCTATATTCTAACTACTTTTCTGGAAAGCTAAAAATAGCCTATCGGAGGGCAATTTTCATGAAAAATTCTGAGATATGGGTTTTGTCCAGAAAATGATTCTAAGACAACCCAAAATGTCAAAGTTGCGAAAATTTGACTTCTACTCAACCATGCAAAGGAATTTCGGTTAAGAAAATTAGAGCCTTGAAAACTGATGCTCTAGAACAAATTTTCTTGAAAAAATTCTAGCACATGGGTTTTCTCGAGGAAGCTATTCTGAATCAACCCAGATGAGTTGCCAGTTCAAGACGAGAAATGGAAGAATTTGAGACAAAAGATTGAGGTTTTGATGCTTTTTCTTCCGCTAAAATCGCCACTTTATCTTAAATTTGTTGATGAATCTGGACTTGTACCTACAAAAGAATGTTTTTGATGTCTTCACAAATTGTCTGCTGATAAAATTCGCCCAACTCTGCAGGAAATTTTCCTCTGCTAAGTTGGATGAATTAAAATGGACGCCATGCTTGAATAAATAGAGCAAAATCGCACCAGAAAAGCATGACTGCAAGTTTTAAAACCCTAACTTTGAATAAAGTTGTCTAATTGGACCCCCTCCAGTTCAATTGAGACTGACTTGAAGTCTTAAAAATAAAATAATATTAAAATATTTAGTTCTTTCTAAAATGTGAATTTGTAATTAAATATTACAAAAGGCGCCAATAATAAATTATTGAAGAAAATCGCCCATTTAAAATTTTGCATGCAAAAAGTCGAATTTAATATTATTTTTAATAAATTAGCAATAATCTCTGCATACTAATTCCGGAAAGTCAAAACTTAACTCTCCAGGCGTCCATTTGCAAAAGTTATGAGATTTTTTGCTAACTTCCTATTTTATAGCTCACTAAAAGTTACAGTTGCCCCTATTGAGCTCTGATTTCTGGTTGACTGAGTGAGGTTGTGACTGAGCTGAGATATCCATCACGAAGCCTGCAGAGCAAGGATTAAATGTCTACTAGGAGCTGCAATTGCTAAAATCAACATTTGACACCTCAAAAAATTAGGCACCTTTGATTAAATTCATGCAAAGTCTCCAGACAGCCATTTCTCTATTTTGCCATCTCACGATTCGAACTGTCGATGCTGGTGAATGATGAACCCTGTTGACTGGAGGATAGGTTCATTGCGTGACTGGAAGAATTCCACAACCAAAGACTATATGTAAGGCACCTGAAAGCTACATTAAAGACCCCAAAAGCAAGGGCGCCCCTAGCCTGTGAAGGCGCAATCACTACTTTGACAAAAGTGTAACTTTCATCCGGACACCATACTTTGACCCTTAACATCGGGAGCTGGGGTGCTCTAATTCGCGCACTGTCAATCTCTCTGAGTAGCTAGAACAACTTACAAGAGATGTCTTTGGTGGTGACAAAGCGAGAAAACTACTTCTAAGACCTCAAAAAGAAGAGCGCCTTTTCCAAGGAGATGTGTATTTTCCATACTTAGCCATTTTCCTGGTTGTCTGATTTCTTCAGCACTATACACTTACCTCTCACGTACGAGCGTTTGACAAATCCCGGAGGCTGATGGCTAGACTCGTTGGATAGATGGAGTAATTCCGTACAAGTCTTGTGAAGACTGTGACTACTAAAAACCCCATCTGGCAGGCCTAAAGGCTAGGCACCCCTAGCCTACAGAGGTACAGGTGTGTATTTCTACATTTTTCCACCCTCTGATTTACGTGCTTGGTAGAACCTCTGCCACGATCACTCAATATGTTGGATCATCTTACAAACTAGTGCATTGCGGAGCTAAACTGCATTAGAAAAGATCTCTGAAAGATGCAAACTGCAAATTCAATCATTTGAGGAGTCAAATTCAAGGGTGCCCCTGGGCTACAAGGGCGCAAAAACTGTAAATTGACAGTCCTCTGTGATATGCAACCTCCTCGTACCTTCAACTTCTGACTTCAATTGTCGGAGTTTTGCACTTTGGATGACCTCACTTGATAGCTCATCGAAAAGTTGGACTAATTTTGAAGAGATTGAACATATTTGCAAGCACATGCAACTAAATCTGAGCCTTCAAAAGGAAGGGCGCCCCTGGGCTACAGGGGCACAAATCTACTTTCTGCAAAACGTCTTCATCTGTTTCTACCTTCGTAAATACTTTACTGGCCACTGAAACAACCTTGTAGGAGTATAATTCTGTTTTGAAGCACTTCTCCATCACAATATGTCCTACTTTGAGTCTCAGGTTTACGTTTTGACCTCCAAGTACTAACCAATTGTTGCTGACGACTGACATGACATTGACCAAAGTTCATACTTGACTAGCCCAAAAACTATATTTTGACATCATTTTAACAAGGTTTAGACTCTTTTAAGCAAAATGCCTTAATGAAGCAAAAAATAAAATTTGGTTTGGGTACAACATTAGGCTCCGTCTCGTGACCATGTTGGATACTTACTGTTGTACCCAAAACCAAAATTTTTGCTTCATCAAGGTATTTTGTTTAAAGAGTCTAAATCTTACTAAAATGATGTCAAGTATAGTTTTTGGGCAATATCAAGCATGGAGTTTTGTCAGTAGTTTGTCAGTTAAAGGCAGTTTCATTGATCAAAACCTGAATCAGAGACTCAGAACGGAGCATTTCATGATGGAGGAGCGTTTCACGACAACATTTCACGTTGCACATCGTCATTCCAGTGGTCAAGACGGAGTTTTTAGTGATTAAATTATGAGGATTTCTCAGAGAAAAAGCAAGAAAGCGCACTTGTAGCCCAGGGGCGCCCTTCTATTTGAAGGTTAGGATCTTGTTGAAAGTGCTCATAAATACAGTTAATCTCTTCAGAATTGGTCTGGTTATCCGATGAGCTATCCAACGAAGCTTTCTGAGACCCATAACTCCGACAACTGACGACAGAAGTTGAAGATTCCAAAGTTTCACATGACAGAAACTTGTCCTTTTCCAGCAAAAGCGCGCTTGTAACTTGAGGGCGTGTTGTACCCAAACCAAAATTTTTGCTTCATCAAGGCATTTTGCGTAAAAGAGTCTAAACCTTGCTAAAATGAGGTAAAATACAGTTTTGGGCAATATCAAGCATGGAGTTTTTGTCAATAGTTTGTCAGTCAAAGTCAGTTATATTGAACAAAACCTGAAGCAGAGACTCAGAATGGAGCTTTTCACAATGAAGGAACATCTCACGACAACATTTCATGTTGCATACGGTCATTTCAATGATCGAAACAGAGTTTTCAGTGATCAATTTATGAAGATTTTTCAAAGGGAAAATCAGAAAGTGCAAGTATAGCCCAGGGGCGCCCAACTTTTTGAAGGTTAAGATCTTGTTTAAAATGTTCAAGCATCCAGTCAATCTCTTCAGAATTAGTCTGGCTATCCGTCGAGCTATCCATCAAAGCTTTTCGAGACCCACAGCTCTGGCAAATAGCAATAGAAATTGAAATTCATCAATTGTCAAATGTGAGAAAATTGTCTTTTTCAGGCAAAAGCGCGCCTCTAGCCTGAGGGCGCCCATCTTGAGGAGGGGGTAAATCTTGGCATTTTCAATGACGGATATAGTCAATCTGTTCTCGACTAGTCTGCTCATCCGACGAAATATCAAACGTAGTCATCCGAGTTTCAAAATTCTGGTGGCAGTCATCCAAAGATCAGCTTAGAATGGAGTTTTCACGTTTCTGAGCTTCTCCGTTTGCTCCCAGTGCAAGTACAGGCCAGGGGCGCTGGTGTAAAGGACCCTTCAGATGGCGAAATTTGCAGACAGAGTCTTCCTAACATCATCAATACTCTAGCCTAGCTCCGCGATGCACCATTCTGCTTGTCAATCCGACGTCCCAGGTGGTCGTGGCAGAGATTCTACCAAGCACGTAATTTCACGGGCGAAACAACAAACGATTTTCAGTGTATTTTCACAGTCCAGAGGCGCCTAGCCTTTAGGCCTGTCAGATGAGCTCGTTCGCGTTCAAAGTCTTCACGGCTATTGAGCGCAATCATTTTATCTATCCAACGAGCCTAGCCGTCAGCCTTCAGGATTTGGCAAACGCCGACGTGCGAGGTCTTTAGTGTAATACTAAAAAGTGAAGACGTCCGGAAAATGGCCAAGTCTGGAGCGGTAATTTTAATTAAAATACGCACTGGAGTTTTGAGGTCTTAGAAGCAGTTTTCTTGCCTCGTCACCTCCAGAGACTTCTCTTGTAGGCCCTTCTGGCTGTCCGTTAAAACAGATAGTGCCTGAATCGGGTCATCCCAGCGCCAGATATCAGAGGTCAAAGTAGGGTATTTTGGTGAAAGTTTGAATTCCGTCAAAATGATGTCAGTGCAACTGAGAGCCAGGGGCGCTTTTACTTTTGAGGCCCTTAACACAGCTTTCAGGTGTCGTGCATACAATCGTTGGATGCAGAATATCTCCAGTCATGCAGTGAGCTTCGTTTCCTGTCAGCAGGGTTCACCGTTCACCGTCGGCAGCCGTTTGAAGCATCAGATGGCAGTTTAGAAATGGCCAAGTCTGGAACCCGTAAAAGCAATTTAATCAAAGACACCTAATTTTTCAGGGGGTTAAATGATGGATTTTGCAGTAGTGTCTCCCAACAGACATTTCTTCCTTGTTCAGTAGGCTTTCTAATGAATTCTCCAGCTCAGTCTCAGCATCTCCCGGTCACTCAGAAATCAATGTTGAAATTGGCCAGTCGTGACTTTGCCGTCAGCTACAAAATAGGAAGTTAATAAAAAATGCAATATCTTGAGCAAATGGACGCCTATGAGCTCAGATGATGACTTTTTGGAATCGGTGAAGTCCAACGGTGAAGCCTAAAGCTTCATTCAATTGTCAACTGGAGTTTCAAATATTTTGCATATTTTAGCATTAAATGGCGATTTTCTATTTTTGGCGCCTTTGCTATTGCATAATAAATATTTTATTATTATTTATTTTTGAACTTCCAGTCAGTGGTAGTTCAACTGAAGGGCGACCAATGGGAAGGCTTCTATTTTTCATCAGGGTTCTAAATCTTGCAGTTGCCAGATTGATGCGAATTTCATCTTGTTTAAGTATGGCGCCATCTTCATTTATTATTCATAAAGCTAAAGAGAAATTCGTTTTTCTTAAGAGAAATTCATATTTTTCAAGCAAAATTCGTTTTTCTTCAAAGCAAAGGCGTATTTTCAAGCAAAATTCGTTTTTATTCAAGGCAAAGGCGTATTTTCAAGCAAAATTCATTTTTCTTCATTCACAAGGCGTATTTTCAAGGGAGATCCGTATTTTTCAAGGCAATTCATATCTTCAAAGTCAAAATTCGTTTTTCTTCAAGCAAAGGGCGAATTCTTTCAAAGCAAAGGCAGATTTCTCATTTATTTGCAAAGGCGATTTCTCCAATCACATTCTTTTGCAGGTTAAAAGTTCACGACTGTCAGCAATTTGAAGAATTCAAGGGCGATTTTCATTGAAGAAGAGCATACAAAAAATGTCTTTTTCTTCCTTGGTTCTCGGATTTCTCTCAGTTTTCAATTCGCATGTCCCTGAAATTGGCAAAATTCAACAAGTCTCAGCATCTGGATCATTTTCATATAGCTTCCTCGAATTAAAATCGTGCGTGTGATCTTTCAGGAATTTTTAACTTCAGAACATTCGTTCTTGAGTTTCTAATTTTCTCAACTGAAAAGTCTTTGCATGGTCGAGTAGAAGTTAGATTTTCGCATTTCTAACGTTCTGGGTTGTCTTAGAATCTTCTTCCGGACAAAACCCATATCTCAGATTTTTGCCGAAAATAACTCTTCGAAAGGCTATTTTTAGCCTCAGCAGGGTATTTTTAGCCTCAGCAGGCTATTTTTAGTTTTCCATAAAAGTTGTCAGAATATAGCCGTGTTCACAGTCAACAGGCGAGTTTTTCAGAGTACAGTACACACAGACTGAATTCAAGACCAAATCAGTCTTAATTCATGATTTCGTTAGAAAAGCTGAGACTGATTTGTATCAAGCTGCAGATGAGATAATAGCCATCACTTCAGTTACGAAGCCGCCAAAGCTATAAGTCAGTGAAATGCTAGTTTGAGTGTGCGAAGATTGCCAAGATTGCTCAAGTTGCTGACATTCAGATGCTGATGCAGTTGACAATCTCGTTGAGGGATTGGTTGCTCGAGATCACGACCAGTAGACTTCAGTTCCCACCTCTCAGGATAGACATTACGCACAGGAGTTAACTTGGCGTTACCCTTTCAAGTTAACTCAATGTCTCACCTCATGCATATCTATTCTGAGATTCGCCTTGTTTAATTGGAGTTTCTTTTAGGGTTTTTCGTTAACTATTGTAGTCTTTCAGTTAACTCACTTTCAATAAGGACGTGCATGCTTGCACAATTGTCCATTTATAGGTTAGATGTTTCGATTAACTGATGGTAGTTTTCCAGTTAACTGTATAGTTTACTTCATTAGGGTTTGGCAGCGAATCTTGCATGCACTGCAAGACTATAGATGACTCAAGGTGATTTTAAGGTTCCCTACACCTTGATATATATAAATAAGAGCTTTTGCTCATTTGTAAATAACTTTTGCTGGAGAGAGAAATATATGCTGCGCCTACCTTGCCCTCAATATTGCTCTTTTGGTATTTGTTCATGTGTCTTCGCTATTACGATTAATTGTTATGCCACATAGGGTTTCATGCAATTGTAATGGTGAATTCTTTCTGTTTTGTGCAACTTTACCATTATGATCAATTGTTATGCCACATAGGGTTTCAAGAGATTGATGATAAATCTGTTTTGTGTATCTTTACCATTGTGATCAATCGTTATGCCACATAGGGTTTCGAGAAAGTTACGGTGATAAATCTGTTTTGTGAATCTTTATCATTATAATCAAGGGTTATGCCACATAGGGTTTAGTGAGATTGTGATGATAAATCTGTTTTAATGAAGTCTTTACTATTTTGATCAAGTGTTATGCCACATAGGGTTTCATAAGATTGTCATGGTAAATTCTTAAATCTGTTTTGTGCCCAATAAAGCTTGTTTAGATTGAGATGATAGTTGCGCCACCTTGCCTTCAAGTAGAGAATCTAAACTCGTTTATCGTCCGATAGTCAAACCCTGCTCCATTTCCTCATGCTCTGTTTTCTTGAGGCTGGATAGATTTAAAGTAGTTAGCTTAGTTGTAGTTAATGATCTGCGAAACCAGAAAATCCTTAGCTGCAACGTTCTTGGTTTTCTTAACCTTGTGCCTCTTCCATTGGAGAACAAAAGATAGGACTTAGATTACTTTTCTTTCCATGCATTCCAGCACGACGAGGGAGCTTCCCCTCCCTAATTTGAAGAGCACTCATTGCGTAGTGTACCATACTGTCGTACAAACCTGCACTCCAGAGGTGTTAGATTTTGCGCCAACAGTTTTCTAGCGCCCACCGTGGGGCACGAGGCAAGAAAACTTTAAGAAAAGCTAAACGCTTTTATTTCACAGGAATGATACTCTGGCATCCGATTGCATGATCCACACAGAAGCAATGGATGATAACAACAATAATGCTGACAGGCGACGTCCACCCCCATTACCTTGGGGTAATAACATTGGACCTTTGGCTTTTGAGGTAAATCATGAGTTACCTAAAGGGTCAAGGAAGCGTTTTCCTCGGTTTCACGGCGATGGAACTCAACACCCAGAGGACCATTTTTCTGCGTTCACAACGGCTTGCGCCGTCTTGCACGTAGCACATGAAGACATTGCGGTGCGTCTCTTTGTTGAGACTCTTGCGGGAAATGCTGCCGACTGGTTCAATCACTTGGCGCCAAGCAGTATCACAAGTTGGGAAACTATGAGCGAGAAGTTTTTGGCGAGATTCAAGCCCGTTGAAGACAATCATATGTTGTTTGCCCAGCTCACAAATTCAAAGATGGAGCACAAAGAACACATGAGGGATTTTGTGGCAAGATTTAATCGTCTTGTTGCAAGAGTTTCTTCTACATTCGATCCATCACCAGAGATTCTGATAAGCTGTTTCATAAATGCTCTTCCATCAGAGATAGCCTTCTTTCTCAAGACGGCCAAAGCAACAGAGTTGAAGAATGCACAAGAACACGGCATTGAGTTGGAGGATAATATGATCACTTCCGGCTTGATGAAAGCAAATTCTATCAGATCTCTAGTTCAGCAACCATACCAGCCAAAGAGAGATAATCTTCAGCCACGGTTGCCAACATCTCCACCAAGACCAATGATTGAGGCTGCACACAGTGCAGTATTTTGTCCTTTCCATGATTCTTATGAACATACCGGATCCACATGTCCAGAGAACCTGAGAATGATCCAAATCATGGGATACACTGAAGCTGCTCCCAGTTATAGTTTTGTACCAACACCAAGTTCGAAGGTTGTTTTACCACAGATGGACAACTTCGATGGCAACTCCGCAGTGGGATACTTTGATGAAGAACCCGCAAATCAAGAAGAAGAAGAAGAAGAATACCGTCAGTACACTCCTCCTGTGTTTACACGTGATCAACACTTCAAAGCACAGAAAGAAGAAGAAGAAAGGCGGAAATCAAACGAAGAGGGTGAAGAAGTGCCTCTCACTTCCAAACTCAAATCTTCACATGCGATTACTATGCCAGTTGCTCAAGAGACGTCTTCAGCAAATCTTGACATCGTAGCTTCCATGATGAAGACCTAGGTACAAGTCTCGCAACTGGAATATCTTCAAAATCATCCTAAAGAAGTAGATCAGATTCTTAAGGTCGTAAAAGAGCAGGCTGTGCTCAAGTCATCTATTCCAATAGGAGCAAAGCCTGAAACGGGTACTGGTAATTGTGTAACTCTGTCAGAGATAAAAGTTGAAGACCAGAACATTTCTTGTTCTGAAAAGAGACCAACAGAGGACACAAAGTCATGGACAATAGAGTTCAATGGAGATTGTTCAACAACATTTTTAGAAGCAGGGGAAATGATCATATCCCCTAAAGGACAATTGCACCCATCTGTGCAATTGGAGTTCACTAAAACTGAAAAAGAGGTGCTTTTGCAAGGCCTCAAAGATGCTGAAGACATGGGAATCAAACTCCTATGTGTCAAAGGTGATATAGAGCTGATCGATGAGCCGGTCAAAGGATATTATCAGATTAGAAAAGATCACCTACGGCATTACAAAAATCGAGTTTGGAACTCGATCGACTGGTTTGAAGAATTCGACATCCCTAGGATGGACAACAACAGAACTAATGTCTCAGGGATATCAGTGTTCTCGTTTGCATCATATTCTGACTTTTGTCAGAGTACCTTTGCATGGATATATGAATACCTGAGGATCTTCATTCTAGAAGGATTGCCTCCTGCAATTCCCATCAGAAGAGAAGTTAAGCCTATTAGGCAGAAAAGACATCGGTGGGAGGCTCTTCCTGCTGCCATGTAGCAGATAATATTCAAAGCACTTCATCTCTTCAGGGGTGGAGTTAGTTTTCTTTAAAGTAATTTTACCTTATGCTTTATCGTTATGTCGTATTGTGTTTCCCCGTTTTGTGATGTTTTGTCGTGTCTTAGGTAATTTAGGTAGTCTTGTTTTAGGTGATTTCTAGGTTAGGCTTTTAGGAAATTCCGATGTTTTTAGGTGAATAGGGAAAAGTCCCGACTCCAATGCCCAATTATAAACACTGGTCTACTTAACATTGAGATTCTTAGGTTCTCCTATGCCCTAGGTATCCGACATGGTCACCAGACGGAGCCTTATGTTGTACCCAAACCAAAATTTTTGCTTCATCAAGGCATTTTGCGTAAAAGAGTCTAAACCTTGCTAAAATGAGGTAAAATACAGTTTTGGGCAATATCAAGCATGGAGTTTTTGTCAATAGTTTGTCAGTCAAAGTCAGTTATATTGAACAAAACCTGAAGCAGAGACTCAGAATGGAGCTTTTCACGATGAAGGAACATCTCACGACAACATTTCATGTTGCATACAGTCATTTCAATGATCGAAACAGAGTTTTCAGTGATCAATTTATGAAGATTTTTCAAAGGGAAAATCAGAAAGTGCAAGTATAGCCCAGGGGTGCCCAACTTTTTGAAGGTTAAGATCTTGTTTAAAATGTTCAAGCATCCAGTCAATCTCTGCAGAATTAGTCTGGCTATCCGTCGAGCTATCCAGCAAAGCTTTTCGAGACCCACAGCTCCGGCAAATAGCAACAGAAGTTGAAATTCCTAAATTGTCAGATGTGAGAAAATTGTCTTTTTCAGGCAAAAGCGCGCCTCTAGCCTGAGGGCGCCCATCTTGAGGAGGGGCTAAATCTTGGCATTTTCAATGACGGATATAGTCAATCTGTTCTCGACTAGTCTGCTCATCCGACGAAATATCAAACGTAGTCATCCGAGTTTCAGAATTCTGGTGGCAGTCATCCAAAGATCAGCTTAAAATGGAGTTTTCACGTTTCTGAGCTTCTCCGTTTGCTCCCAGTGCAAGTACAGGCTAGGGGCGCTGGTTTAAAGGACCCTTCAGATGGCGAAATTTGCAGACAGAGTCTTCCTAACATCAGCAATACTCTAGCCTAGCTCCGCGATGCACCATTCTGCTTGTCAATCTGACGTTCCAAGTGGTCGTGGCAAAGATTCTACCAAGCACGTAATTTCACGGGCGAAACAACAAACGATTTTCAGTGTATTTTCACAGTCCAGAGGCGCCTAGCTTTTAGGCCTGTCAAATGAGCTCGTTCGTGTTCTAAGTCTTCACGGCTATTGAGCATAATCATTTTATCTATCCAACGAGCCTAGCCGTCAGCCTTCAGGATTTGGCAAACGCTCGTACGTGCGAGGTCTTTAGTGTAATACTAAAAGTGAAGACGTCCGGAAAATGGCCAAGTCTGGAGCGGTAATTTTAATTAAAATACGCACTGTAGTTTTTGAGGTCTTAGAAGCAGTTTTCTTGCCTCGTCACCTCCAGAGACTTCTCTTGTAGGCCCTTCTGGCTGTCCGTTAAAACAGATAGTGCCTGAATCGGGTCATCCCAG
This sequence comes from Sequoia sempervirens, assembly GCA_007258455.2. Taxonomy (NCBI): domain Eukaryota; kingdom Viridiplantae; phylum Streptophyta; class Pinopsida; order Cupressales; family Cupressaceae; genus Sequoia; species Sequoia sempervirens. Next base: position 29,895 of record VDFB02092216.1, on the reverse strand, counting down.
CGCCAGATATCAGAGGTCAAAGTAGGGTATTTTGGTGAAAGTTTGAATTCCGTCAAAATGACGTCAGTGCAACTGAGAGCCAGGGGCGCTTTTACTTTTGAGGCCCTTAACACAGCTTTCAGGTGTCGTGCATACAGTCGTTGGATGCAGAATATCTCCAGTCATGCAGTGAGCTTCGTTTCCTGTCAGCAGAGTTCACCGTTCACCGTCGGCAGCCGTTTGAAGCGTCAGATGGTAGTTTAGAAATGGCCAAGTTTGGAACCCGTAAAAGCAATTTAATCAAAGGCGCTGTAATGACCCCTTTCTGGTGGAAGCACTCAAATCCGAAACTTGAATTCAAAGTGTCTCAAAAATATGTTAGAAACATTAGAGATCAATAAATTTTAGGGAAAATATCTTATAAGAACGAAGATGATGTAAAAGTTGGCCAGTCGTGACTTTGCCGTCAGCTACAAAATAGGAAGTTAATAAAAAATGCAATATCTTGAGCAAATGGACGCCTATGAGCTCAGATGATGACTTTTTGGAATCGGTGAAGTCCAACGGTGAAGCCTAAATCTTCATTCAATTGTCAACTGGAGTTTCAAATATTTTGCATATTTTAGCATTAAATGGCGATTTTCTATTTTTGGCGCCTTTGCTATTGCATAATAAATATTTTATTATTATTTATTTTTGAACTTCCAGTCAGTGGTAGTTCAACTGAAGGGCGACCAATGGGAAGGCTTCTATTTTTCATCAGGGTTCTAAATCTTGCAGTTGCCAGATTGATGCGAATTTCATCTTGTTGAAGTATGGCGCCATCTTCATTTATTATTCATAAAGCTAAAGAGAAATTCGTTTTTCTTAAGACATTCATATTTTTCAAGCAAAATTCGTTTTTCTTCAAGGCAAAGGCGTATTTTCAAGCAAAATTCGTTTTTATTCAAGGCAAAGGCGTATTTTCAAGCAAAATTCGTTTTTCTTCATTCACAAGGCATATTTTCAAGGGAGATCCGTATTTTTAAAGGCAATTCATATCTTCAAAGTCAAAATTCGTTTTTCTTCAAGCAAAGGGCGAATTCTTTCAAAGCAAAGGCAGATTTCTCATTTATTTGCAAAGGCGATTTCTCCAATCACATTCTTTTGTAGGTTAAAAGTTCACGATTGTCAGCAATTTGAAGAATTCAAAGGCGATTTTCATTCAAGAAGAGCATACAAAAAACGTCTTTTTCTTCCTTGGTTCTCATATTTCTCTCAGTTTTCAATTCGCATGTTCCTGAAATTGGCAAAATTCAACAAGTCTCAGCATCTGGATCATTTTCATATAGCTTCCTCGAATTAAAATCGTGCGTTTGATTTTTCAGGAATTTTTAACTTCAGAACATTCGTTCTTGAGTTTCTAATTTTCTCAACTGAAAAGTCTTTGCATGGTCGAGTAGAAGTTAGATTTTCGCATTTCTGAGCGTTCTGGGTTGTCTTAGAATCTTCTTCCGGACAAAACCCATATCTCAGATTTTCGCTGAAAATAACTCTTCAAAAGGCTATTTTTAGCCTCAGCAGGCTATTTTTAGTTTTCCAGAAAAGTTGTCAGAATATAGCCGTGTTCACAGTCAACAGGCGAGTTTTTCAGAGTACAGTACACACAGACTGAATTCAAGACCAAATCAGTCTTAATTCATGATTTCATTAGAAAAGCTGAGACCGATTTGTATCAAGCTGCAGATGAGATAATAGCCATCACTTCAGTTACGAAGCCGCCAAAGCTGTAAGTCAGTGAAATGCTAGTTTGAGTGTGCGAAGATTGCCAAGATTGCTCAAGTTGCTGACATTCAGATGCTGATGCAGTTGACAATCTCGTTGAGGGATTGGTTGCTCGAGATCACGACCAGTAGACTTCAGTTCCCACCTCTCAGGATAGACATTACGCACAGGAGTTAACTTGGCATTACCCTTTCAAGTTAACTCGATGTCTCACCTCATGCATATCTATTCTGAGATTCACCTTGTTTAATTGGAGTTTCTTTTAGGGTTTTTCGTTAACTGATGGTAGTCTTTTAGTTAACTCGCTTTCAATAAGGACATGCATGCTCGCACAATTGTCCATTTATAGGTTAGATGTTTCGGTTAACTGATGGTAGTTTTCCAGTTAACTGTATAGTTTACTTCATTAGGGTTTGGCAGCGAATCTTGCATGCACTGCAAGACTGTAGATGACTCAAGGTGATTTTAGGGTTCCCTACACCTTGATGTATATAAATAAGAGCTTTTGCTCATTTGTAAATAACTTTTGCTGAGAGAGAAATATATGCTGCTCTACCTTGCCCTCAATATTGCTCTTTGGTATTTGTTCATGTGTTCGCTATTACGATTAATTGTTATGCCACATAGGGTTTCATGCAATTGTAATGGTGAATTCTTTCTGTTTTGTGCAACTTTACCATTATGATCAATTGTTATGCCACATAGGGTTTCAAGAGATTGTGATGATAAATCTGTTTTGTGTATCTTTACCATTGTGATCAATCGTTATGCCACATAGGGTTTCGAGTTACGGTGATAAATCTGTTTTGTGAATCTTTATCATTATAATCAAGAGTTATGCCACATAGGGTTTCGTGAGATTGTGATGATAAATCTGTTTTGTGAAGTCTTTACTATTTTGATCAAGTGTTATGCCACATAGGGTTTCATAAGATTGTCATGGTAAATTCTTAAATCTGTTTTGTGCCCAATAAACTTGTTTAGATTGAGCTGATAGATGCGCCACCTTGCCTTCAAGTAGAGAATCTAAACTCGTTTATCGTCCGATATCAAACCCTGCTCCATTTCCTCATGCTCTGTTTTCTTGAGGAAACTGGATAGATTTAAAGTAGTTAGCTTAGTTGTAGTTAATGATCTGCGAAACCAGAAAATCCTTAGCTGCAACGTTCTTGGTTTTCTTAACCTTGTGCCTCTTCCAGCTGAGAACAAAAAGATAGGACTTAGATTACTTTTCTTTTCCATGCATTCCAGCACAACGAGGGAGCTTCCCCTCCTAATTTGAAGAGCACTCATTGCGTAGTGTACACAGCTGTCCGTACAAACCTGCACTCCAGAGGTGTTAGATTTTACGCCAACAGGGCGCCCTTCTAGATGGAGGTTTGGATTTTGGTTTTTCTAATGATTGATGCAGTCAATTTCTTCATGACTAGTCTGCTCGTCCAACGAACTATCAAACGCAGTCGTCCGAGTCCTAGAGCTCCGGCAGCCGACATCTGAAGATGAGCTTATAATGGAGTTTTCACGTCTTTCAGCTTCTTCATTGCATTTCCATTGCAACTATAGCTCAGGGGCACTGGTTAAAATGGCCCTTGAAATGGTCAAATTTGCTGACGAGGTCTTCCTAACATTAGTACTACGCTAGTCCAGCTCTGCAACGCACCAAGTTGCCTGTCGATCTGACATTCCGGGTGATTGTGGCAGAGTTTCTACCAAGCACGTAATTTCTCGGGCGGACTAGCATAAGGTTTTCATTGTATTTCTATAGGCCAGAGGCGCCTAACCTTTAGGCCTGTCAGATGAGGTCGTTCGCTTTCAAAGTCTTCACGGGATTCAAGCGTAATTACTTTATGTATCCAACGAGCCCAGCGATCAACTTCCAGGATTTGGCAGTCGCTCGTACGTGCGAGGTGTTTGGCGAAGTGTTGAAAAATGAACATAACTCGCAAAATGGCCAAGTGTTGGTCGTTTATTCCATCTTGGGATGGGCACCCTTCTATTTGAGGTCTTAGAAGCAATTTTCTTGCTTCGTCACCTCTAGAGACTTCTCTTGTCAATTCTTCTGGCTGTCCATTAAAACAAACATGGCTCGAATCGGATCATCCCAACTCTCAGTATCGAAGGACAAAGTAGGGTACTTGGATGAAAGTTCAAGTTTCGTCAAAACGCTGCCAGTGCAACTGAAGGCCAAGGGCGCTTTTACTTTTAAGGCCCTTAATGCAATTTCCTGATGTCGTGCGTATATCCGTTGGATGCAGAATGTCTCCAGTCATGCAGTGAACTTGGTTTCCTGTCAGCAAGGTTCACCGTTCGCCGTCAACAGCTGTTTGAAGTGTCAGATGGCAGTTTAGGAAAATGGTTAAGTCTGGTACCTGTAAATGAATTTAATCAAAGGCGCCTAATTTTTCAAGGTGTTTAATGATGGATTTTGCAGTGATGACTCCCAACAGACATTTCTTCTTTGCTTAGCAGGCTTTGCGATGAATATCTCAGTTCAGTCTCAGCATCATCCGGTCACTCAGAAATTAGTGTCGAAGATGGTCAGTCATAACTTTGTCGTCAGCTTTAAAATAGGAAGTTAATAAAAAGTGTAAAATCTTGAGCAAATGGACGCCTATAAGCTCGAATGATGACTTTTCGGAATCGGTGAAGTCCAACGGTGAAGCCTAAAGCTTCATCTGGTTTGTCAACTGAAGTTGAATAATATTTAATATTTATTATGCATATTTGGCATTAAATGGCGATTTTCTAAAGTTGGCGCCCTTTTTATTTTAAGATTTCAAATTGCATGATGAATATTAATTTATTATTATTTATTTTCGGACTCCGAGTCAGTGGCAGTGAAACTGAGAAGGGTCCAATCAGAAGGCATCTATTTTAGTCAGGGTTTTAAATATTGCTGTTCACAAGTTGGTGCGAATTTTCTCTTATTTAAACATGGCGCCCTCGTTTGATATTCACCAAGCTTTGAGAAATTCGTATTTCTTAAGAGGAGATTTTTATCTTAAGGAAAATTCGTATTTTTCAAGGAAAATTCAATTCTTCAGTTTACAAAGGCAAATTTCAAGTTTCAAAAGAAATTCATAATTTCTCAAGAGGTGAGTTCATATTCTTCAAGAACAAAGGCGCAAACTTCAAGCAAAGGCGCAATTTTTCAAAGGAAATTCACAATTCTTCATATCAAAGGCGATTTTTCACATTAAAGGCGGATTCCTTCATCAACTATCAAAGGCGATTTTATTTAACATATCTTTTTGCAGGTTTAAAAGTTCATATATATAAGCAATCTGGAGAATTCAAGGGCGATTTTCATTGAAGAAGAACATACAAAAAACGTCTTTTTCCTCCTTGGTTCTCAGATTTCTCTCAGATTTTGATTCGCATGTTCCTGAAATTGGCAGATTTGACAAGTCTCAACATCTGGATCATTTCTATATAACTTCCTCGAATTAAAATTGTGGGTTTGATTTTTCAGGAATTTTTAACTTCAGAACATTCGTTCTCGAGTTACTAATTTTCTCAACTGAAAAGTCTTTGCATGATCGAGTAGAGGTTAGATTTTCGCATTTCTGACATTCTGGGTTGTCTTAGAATCTTTTTCTGGACAAAACCCATATCTCAGATTTTTCGCCGAAAATAACTCTTCGAAAGGCTATTTTTAGCTCTCCAGAAATCTTGTCAGAACATAGTCAAGTTCACAGTCAACAGGCGAGTTTTTCAGAATGCAGTACACTCAACTCGAATACAGGACTAAATCAGTCCTTACTCACGACTTCCTCGAGACAGTTGAGACAGATCTTCACAAAGTGTTGCCAGAAGCAGTCTTAGATCCAGTCAAGATCAGAAGCTCGATTATTCAGAACATTCAGCAGTCCGGGTTATTGGAGGCCGCTTCCATTCCTATCTCTGTTCATTGTGTTGAGTTTGTGATGTCTTGTATTAAGCATTACAACTCTACTACTCGTGAGATAGTGTCAGTTGATGGACGAGTGATTTGCAGTATCAAGCCTGAGGACATCGAAAGAAGTTTCAGTATACCTCAACACCCGAACAGTCTTGTTATTTCTATGGAGCAGTGTGAGCAGGCATTCAATGCTGATATGGACAAATGTCAGAAAAAGATGGCAGAAAGATGGTTAAAGCAAGAAAAGAACAGATTGCCAAACAATGTAGGTCGTGGTGAGTACAAGGATGAATACGCGATTCTAATTACACTCCTAAATCGTATCTCAGGTCAGCCACATGCTAATGTTTTCCAGCCTTGGATGTATTACATTATTGGTTGCATCATATCTGGGCAGGAACATTATGACTGGGCATCCTTCATCAGCAATATTATCCACAAGCAAATCGCCGGTTTCCTAGTTGCTCATGAGTTTCACATGTGTTCATATCTCGTGTACTTGATCGCTTATCAGGGTCAGTTCCGAGGACTAAACACCGTGGGCATTCTTAGTGTTCAGAAAGTTTATCAGTATTATGATCAGCTTGATTTCACTAAGGCTGGATGTCATTTCAAGCGTGTTCACGAGGCTTTCCTTACTTATACAGTGAGAAATTTGGACCGGGAGTTGCACGTTCGTATCTCGGCAGTTGCTAGGGCAGCGATGGATAGTTGGGCAGATTGGTTTATTTAGTTCCCGACATATACCTACATCCGAGTATACGGATTTACAGGAAATCCAGCTATGCTTCCACGTTATCCCTCGGATAAGACAATCTTTATGGAGTTCCTGAGACAGATGCATGATGTTCATCGTCTTTTACGCCGTAGGCATAGACCATCTATCAACTTTCCTCTTCAATTTGGAATGTATCGGTGCAAGACGGCGGTTGATGCCAAAATTGCAGGGTAGGAGCTCGAGAAATATCATCTCAAGTATCTTGTTGAAGCACGTGCCTATGATCTTTTAGGTCATTATACCACTCGCCTTGCTGGAAGCATATTTCATGAGCCTTCTATGGAGGATTACTGGGCGAATTGCGCAGATGACTTCGAGGTTCGCAGACACAACTATGGCCGTTTCTCTCTCTCACAAATTTCTGTTTTCTTATCAGAAGATGTGGGAGGTTTATCAGATGATGAGGGAGAAGTCCTTCCTCAGTTTTTCAGAGAACAGGTTGATACACAACCGTTGCCAGCAAATGATTGGTACGCCAAGGAGTACGCAACGGTGAAGGAGAGGTCAAGTAGAGTTATTCAGAACAGTATACTTTACCTCGACAGCAAGAAGACAAGGAGGGTAAGTGTGCCCAGAGCAGAGCTGCCAGTAGTGGTGAATCCTTCATTACCTTCCTCCTCAAAACCCAAACAGAAGAAAAGGAGTAACCTTCCTAAGAAAGGTCAAGCACCAAACAATTCAAATGGCAAGGCGCTTGCTATTAATACACACACAGAGCCTGATAGACAGCCTGTCATAGAGCCAGTTCAGAGGCCAGTTCAGAGTCCGCCAGTGCCTGAGGTTCAGCCTCAAGTTCCTACACCGGTTCCAAAGCAGTCACCAGTCCCAATTCACATTGAATTGGATTTAGACTCTCCACCTCACAGTGGGTCCTCTACACATTCACTTTCGTCGCAACCTCTTGTTGCTAGTATAGACCCTTCTAGTAGTATTAGCCGAGATCAATCTTGGATCGAAGCTCAGCTAGGAAGGAAGAGGAGGCAGCCATCCTATGTTCTTAATCATTCTGATTTTGATGGGGTTTATCAAGATGCGCCAGACAAGAGGGTCAAGAACATGGTTCACATGCAGAGGAATACTGACATGGAGATCGTAGTCGAGACTACTGTACCTCCACAGGGGAAGAGCTTGATTGAGTTGGAATCTTAGGACTTCGAGGTTATCACAATTAACCTTGGTCGTAGCACACGCCAGACTCAGGTTGATCTACTACAGGTTGCTATAGACAGTGCTAGAGATAGAATACTAAAGGACGAAGAAGAGAAGGCAGCCCTCAAGGCTGAAATCAGACAACTTCGTCAATACATTTCTGGTCTTGTTCACAAGACATATGCCATTACCACACTCCCACCGATGCTTGAGCCTCCAGCAGAACAAGAGCAACTTAATCATTTAGTTGCATATGGCAAGCGTTTAGATGAGTGGGAAGAGGAGTTCGTTACCAAAGGCCGTTCTATGCTCACATAATTATATCAGTTGCGGTACAATGCACGAGAGCTCCGTCTTCGTCTCCAGGATGAAGAGCAAGAAATGGCAATTAACAGACCCCGGGATGAGATTATGATTGCTCACCTGAGTATGGCATATGAATCAGTCACAAATGCAGAGGATAGAGAAGCTATCTACTCTTGGAAAACACAATTGGTTTTCAAGGCAAAGATAGAGGAGACTATGGCGTCAAAATTGGCTGAGAGTAAAGAGCACGTCACTAGTGCACTCCGGTTTGTGAGGACTTTAGTATCTCGCTTGCCGTGTCGATATCAGATTGAGGTGGTGCCTATGTTGAGCTTACTGATGTTCAGTTAGAGCTCCAGGCACTCATTCATGCTATTTTCAGTGGGGAGACCATTGGTTGTAAGATTAATCAGCTTACAGTCTTGTCAACATTGTTCGATGAGGCAGCCAGGAGTAGGGGCGAACTTCAGTCCCAGATCACAGCTGGTGAAGACATGCTACGAAAGCATAGCATTCTTCGACAGAGTATCAGAGCTCTAGATAGTGATTCAGTTAACGATCTCGTTGAGGGATTGGTTGCTCGAGATCACGGCCAGTAGACTTCAGTTCCCACCTCTCAGGATAGACATTACACACAGGAGTTAAACTTGACGTTATCTTCTCAAGTTAACTCACGCCTCATCTCATGCATATCTATTCGGAGATTAGCTTTACACACTTTGAGTTTCATTTAGGGTTTTTAATCGATGATAGTCTTCCAGTTAACTCTTTCAATAAGGATGCATGCTTGCACAATTGTCCATTTTTAGATTAGATGTTTCGGTTAACTAATGGTAATGTAATGTCCCTTCTGTGTTGATCATTTCTGACGGTTGGCCTATTCGAGACCAGAGGTAGTATGCGGATGGTGAAATTAGGGTTTCCTAGTTTTGAGGAGATTGTTGCTTGGAGTTTGGGTTTCTGATTGCTTTGATTCTTTCTGGGTTTTCAGAGAGCTTCGCAGTGGTGTGTTCATTTGGCATTCCGGGCAACTTCGCGAATTTACTATTTTTAGTAAATTCTATTTTTGGCAGTGGACAGTTTGGGTTCAGTTCAGTTGGTCTTCTTCTGCAGTTGTTTCAGCTGGCACTTCAGTTCGTGGCCTTGGGCGCATTTTTGGTGGAGAGATAAGTATTTTTATTATAATATTATTATTTTAATATTATACCCCCCTTGCTTAGCAGTACAACTTTAAGTTGTTTTTAAAAAGGGGACTTTTGAGGGTCAAGGCGTCATAAGGAGATAAATTATATTTTAATGTCAAATTTTGAGACTATTAAATGGGACGCCCTTTTGAGAGATGAAGTTTATTTTAAAAGTGAAATATTTTATGGAGGAAAAAGGACGCCATCTTTTGGAGGGAAAAGAGGAATTTGAAAATTAGGGTTTTGGGGCGCCCTCTTGAAATATTCCGAGCCAAATTTTTTCGATTTTTAACAATTTCAAATTACAAGCACCCGTTAAGGTTAGATGATAAACCAAAACGTACTGAAGCAACTCTAACCAGTATGTACACCAGGATCCCGATGTGGGCAAGGTGTGAGCATTGGTCAGAGGATCTGAATCAAACTGCTTATGCAAAAACAACTCTAACCAAGAATGGCGCCGATGATGGCGAGCATATGGTCAGAGGATCTTCTACTCTAAATGCTGAAAGGGAACTCAACGTCAAGTATGTGCTACCCAATCCAATGCGGAGTGAGGGGCGACCATATGACGGAGTGATTACAGAATTCAATGCTTGAAATGAAATGCTGAACTGGAAATTCTCAACACCCAGAATGTGCTTGCTCACCCAGAATGGGAAGTAGCTACCATAGGGCGGAGATTCTATCTATTACAACAATTACTGAAGAGGAATGAGTATTACAATAACGATAAGCAATAAGAAGAACAACTGGTCAGTACTACTGCCAGCTTACAAAGATGTTATTGCCTGCAATATCAAGACTTAAGATGCTCTTTCAAATGATGCATTCAACAAGGAAGCTTCTGCAAAGTATACAATGAAATCTCAACACCAACCAGATAAGGAAGATGCAGATTTTCTTAAACTGTCATACAAATCTGCACTTTTTATCATAAAACCAGCAACCTATGAATTTACTCATATGCTCATAACTCTCTCGTTTCTCACCCAAATGATCTCAAATCTGATGCAATAGACCCTCAAAATGATGGCGCCTAACTTAGTAATAAGAAATGGCATCTAAAAATGGTTATTAATTACTGACACGAATCCCAATGCACTCTAGAAAGTACGGCCTTCAAGGAATGACGGATTTGCATTATAAAATCATACGCTTCGTATTAAAATCTGCAAATATTCATGAAGGGGCGCCTCTAACAGGGAAACACAATGAGACAATACCCAGAACAACTCTTTTTGTATTTTTCAAGTTATGACCAAAAACATAAATCTGCTGTATTAAATCAGCAACTCAGAAAGGTTATGAAATGCAGAAATCTGAACTTCAAAGCAATAACTCTACAACAATGCAAACCTTACTAGAAAATCACACAAATAATCGAACCTCTCTACTAGGTGCTGTCTCTCAAGCACGAAGTCGAGCCCAGACTAGGAGGCATTCATTCCTCGAAGCAATTCCGCAACCAATTCGGCAGCATAACATTAGCATAGACCAAAGATGAATAAATGATGCCCAAGACTTCTTTTTATAAGCTTCGTTTGACTTCACGAAACCCTAGAATCCAACTCAAGGTTTCAAACCCTAACTCTTCCTTAATATGGCGTCCTTTTCACCTTAGCTCAATAATCATATTTTAATTAAATCTTCACCTTGAGAAATGCGCCCAAATTAAATTGCTTTTGACTTTGGAGAATTCATCAATTATTAAATATAACCTTAATGAAGGCGCCACCCTTTGAGTCCACCTTTTAAAATGACATTAAGTCATTCGACTAGGCCAAGGTGATAAATAACATTTTAATTATAATGTTATTTTTAAGTGAAATGAGCTCGACTTCCCAGAACTGCATTCTGAAGCCCGGAACTGAACCCGCCACTTGAGTCAACTGAAGGGAAAAGTCAACTGCCTGATACCATCCTGCTTACTGCCAAAAATAGAATTTACTAAAAATAGTAAATTCTAGAAAATGCTCTGAATGCTGAGATGAGCATACCCCTGCGAAGCTCTCTGAAAACCCAGAAAGAATCCGCCATTGAATCCATCATCTCTGAGCAATGACCTCCTCAAAATTAGGAAACCCTAATTTCAACTTCCGACTAGCCTTCGGGTTCCCAAAGAAAGGCTAACGGTCACTGGAAATGTCAGGCTTGAGAAGGGGACATTACAATCCGCCCTCCCCAAAATTGCTTGTCCTCAAGCAATACCACCACAACTCCAGTAGTTCGAAGACTAATCCATACGCAACAAGTAGGATCCCTGGTTCCCAAATGCGTCTCAGGAAAAACCCACCATGCTTCCGCTGCGCCACTCTGATCACATTAATGGGAATATCATGCCAACGCTGCACTGACTCCCCTTGTAACTCCAAAATGTTACCATCTATGATTCTCAAACTGAAAGATCTTAAAGGAAGGAATTCAAAATCATGCAGCATCTCATGTCCACGATCCCCCGAATTGACAATATCAACCATACTACTGTCAATCACCATTCTAAGCAATAGGAGAGATAGACTATTCAAATCAAAATCGAACTCCTCCCCATATCTCCACACAGTAACAAACGGGACCATGACTGCAAGTGTGACCCCTACAAATCTTCTTACAAGGAAGGAAGCATTCCGTTGTAAGAGCCCAACAAACTCACACTCCTGTCTCCGCATAAAGCTACCATGCCACTCCTGAATTATACAGACACAACCATGAAGACTACAGAAAACAATCATAGTTCCAACCCCATGAGTCTCCGAATGGTGAACCAAAGCATGTGAGCTACTGCTGTCATGAATCAATACTGAGATTAAACAGTCAAGGTTTACTTCATCAACCATCATAAGATGAATTTGAAGAGTAGGAAAAGTGTGAAGGAACAAATAATTGCGGTCAATCAAGGCTAGGATCAGCGTAATGCAATCTGATTCTTGAGTCATACCCAAAGGAAAACAACAACACCACTCAAGATCCCAACCGTGAGCATGTGAGATGACCATCGAGCTGCAAGGTGACACCTCCAAGGTGGTTGGAAAACACACTAGTTTCATCTCCATGAGAGAACTACTACTTCTTTGATCAGGAGTGATGAACCAACTCTCCTGAATGCAATAAATGCAACATGTAAGGTGGCTGGTCTGCCTCAAACCAGCAAGCTCGAGTCTCAAATTCTGTCCATGTCTTAGCCGGGAAACACATTCAAGAGCCACTAATCGTTCATTTCTCCAACCCATGCTCAAAATCTGTCTCCAATCCGTTTGTTGATGAACAAATGGAACCATCAAGAAGCTGCTAAAGGAAAGAACGACATCAAAAAGTCTGAAAATTTGATTCTTGTTCCTCCATAATTTCTTCTTTCCACAAACTGTATGCTCCATCAACCCATGTTGAGAATCCCAAGCTTGAGTACCCAACTGAAAATAGTCTCCAACACTCCGGCAAGGAAACATAGCACATCTCTGAGTGCAAATCAAAATCCAGTGCATACTTGTAAAATTGGCATTCCCTCTAATGAACCTTTGAAACCAATCCATGAAAACTTCAGGAATACTGAAGCATGAAACATAAGATGACTGCAAATTCAACTCCCAGAGCAGACTAGCATCCCTCAACCCAAGGAATGGATTGACAAGAGTGCGATCACCATATTTTGGTCCCTTTTCCAAAGTGAAGACTGCGTCCTCAATTCCTCTTAAGCATTCTTTACTACTCAACATGCGTGGCACATCGTCATGGAGTGATTTCAAGGCATCCTTAGATTGGAGTTCACGCTTGACCTCATGCTTGGTCACTTCACTACTTGACTCATTTTTCAAAACAAAGAGAGGATTGTCATAAGTTGCTTCAGCACCCACTTCAAAGAAGGGATTGTCGAAGGCTTGGAAGCCTTTCCTTACGTCTCGCTGCCCCAAATCTGCACATGCAACTTCTGACTCTCTTGAGATGCTTTCAAGATCAAACTCCTCTTGAAGATAGTCAAAATCTCCAATCACTTGATTGATTTTTTTAGCTCTTTGTGCATCCTCTTGCTCCTTGAAAAGTTTGAAATCTGCAAACTGGTCTGCAACCTCTGTTAGATCCATCTGAGTTTCTTCCAACTTGTCCTTTGTGGATTTAAGCTCCAAAGTGAGCTCATCAACCATACTCTCCCTTTCTTCGAAAACAATGAAGGCCTTCTTTGCAGATTCAACGGCATGATCTCTATCTTCAATCAAGCGTATGTATGCTGATTTCAATATCTCCAAAGAGCCTCTGATAAGTTGCAAGTTAGGAAGAGCAACTTCATCCTTAGCTCCACTTCGTCTCTCTTCAGACTGAGCCTTCCAATAGAGATCATCTACCAAATTGTGTGTGCGATCAAATAGGGATAGCGCTTGCACTTCTTTTTCAAAAGATGCCTTGCATTGATCTTTCCACTCATGCACATGCAAAGATGGTGAACTGCTGATAGGCTGCAACTGAAAATCAGAACTTTGTTTTTCATCTTTGCTACCCACATAGCTGCTCCAAGACTCCTTTCCTTCACCACCTACTAGCTGAAATTGCTCAATATCACAAAGAGAATTAGACTCCACAAATTCTTCAATCCAATGTTTACAATCAGCTTCAAGCATTGATAAATTGGATTTGTGTTTAGGAACTCCATCAAACTTTCCATCGTCAAGAGTCATATGATCTTCAAGATCCACTTCCACTTCACTATCTTCATGATCAAAGTTTATGGCAGCCCCCTCATAGCTTGCAAAGCAATCAGAATTTTGAACTTCATTAGGATCAAAGGGAAACTCATCCCACACAATTTCTTTATCATCACTAAATGCCTTCACTCCTGGATCCCAAGTGCTAGAGGATTGATTGTTTTGATCAAAAGGAAAGTGCTCTTTGTGCTTCTCTTGGAGGGTTGACTCTTTGAATAGGTCACCACCCAACTCACTTAAACTGATATCTTCATACATACCTCCCTTCAATGGCTTGGTTTGAAGATCAAACCCAAAACCACCCTTGACACTGTCACTAAAATGAAGTAAAGAATCTTTAGTGCTAGCTGTTTGGGAAACCTTATCATCTATATCTTCAATGAACCCATCATCTATAGGTATTTTTCTGATCTCATCATGAATAGTCATATGTATGCCAAAAAGGTCTTCTTGATCACTTGCCATAACTTCATCTTGTGAAAACTCTTGAGGAGTTTGAACAGCAACAAGAGGAAAACTATCTATCACTAAATCTTCAACAAGAGGAGGTACAAACACCTCGAAATCATTACCAACATCCTTTGTGAAGCCCTTAGTCTCAAAACCTTCATGAGATGAATCCAAATTAGAATTCAAGTCTGCTGCTATATTCTTTTCACCGAACTGATCTACATCACTTGCTATCACATGCAAGTCAAGGGGAGAATTATGGTGCTCTCCCGCACACTTCTCATCCGTCAAGGTTTTTTCATCCAACGCCCTATCATTTTTAGGCAAAATGAGCACCTCGCTTGTGCCATCTTCAACACTAGTTGACTGATTTTTTCCTTCATTCTGCTTACTTGTGGGCTGCAACCTACAAACAGGCATTTCTTCTACCTTCCTTGCACCTACAACCATGGCATGTTCTGCTTCCTCCTTAATCATTTTCTTGATGTAGTTGACCATAGCCCGCTTCCCAGGGTGGTAATCCCCCTCATAAGTCAAAAAGGTGTCAAATGAAACATCGTTCTTAATCTCATCTGTCAAGCTCTGATAATCTCTGTAGAGTATGTCAGCCTCGTGTTCACATTTCCTCTTGAACAGGCATTCTTTAGAAACCCCAATCAAATCTGACTTCTCAGACTTAGCATAAATTTTTCTGATTCCACACCTTAACTCAGGATCCTTCAATAGCGTACACATATCATGCATTAACTCAAGTAGAGACTTCTCTGTAGTCATCTTTCTCTGTCAAGTGAACTCTGATGGGCACAGGATGGCAGGATCTTGGCTCTGATACCACTGAAATATTCCGAGCCAAATTTTTTCGATTTTTAACAATTTCAAATTACAAGCACCCGTTAAGGTTAGATGATAAACCAAAACGTACTGAAGCAACTCTAACCAGTATGTACACCAGGATCCCGATGTGGGCAAGGTGTGAGCATTGGTCAGAGGATCTGAATCAAACTGCTTATGCAAAAACAACTCTAACCAAGAATGGCGCCGATGATGGCGAGCATATGGTCAGAGGATCTTCTACTCTAAATGCTGAAAGGGAACTCAACGTCAAGTATGTGCTACCCAATCCAATGCGGAGTGAGGGGCGAATATGACGGAGTGATTACAGAATTCAATGCTTGAAATGAAATGCTGAAACTGGAAATTCTCAACACCCAGAATGTGCTTGCTCACCCAGAATGGGAAGTAGCTACCATAGGGCGGAGATTCTATCTATTACAACAATTACTGAAGAGGAATGAGTATTACAATAACGATGAGCAATAAGAAGAACAACTGGTCAGTACTACTGCCAGCTTACAAAGATGTTATTGCCTACAATATCAAGACTTAAGATGCTCTTTCAAATGATGCATTCAACAAGGAAGCTTCTGCAAGTATACAATGAAATCTCAACACCAACCAGATAAGGAAGATGCAGATTTTCTTAAACTGTCATACAAATCTGCACTTTTTTATCATAAAACCAGCAACCTATGAATTTACTCATATGCTCATAACTCTCTCGTTTCTCACCCAAATAATCTCAAATCTGATGCAATAGACCCTCAAAATGATGGCGCCTAGCTTAGTAATAAGAAATGGCATCTAAAAATGGTTATTAATTATTGACACGAATCCCAATGCACTCTAGAAAGTACGGCCTTCAAGGAATGACGGATTTGCATTATAAAATCATACGCTTCGTATTAAAATCTGCAAATATTCATGAAGGGGCGCCTCTAACAGGGAAACACAATGAGACAATACCCAGAACAACTCTTTTTGTATTTTTCAAGTTATGACCAAAAACATAAATCTGCTGTATTAAATCAGCAACTCCAGAAAGGTTATGAAATGCAGAAATCTGAACTTCAAAGCAATAACTCTACAACAATGCAAACCTTACTAGAAAATCACACAAATAATCGAACCTCTCTACTAGGTGCTGTCTCTCAAGCACGAAGTCGAGCCCAGACTAGGAGGCATTCATTCCTCGAAGCAATTCCGCAACCAATTCGGCAGCATAACATTAGCATAGACCAAAGATGAATAAATGATGCCCAAGACTTCTTTTTATAAGCTTCGTTTGACTTCACGAAACCCTAGAATCCAACTCAAGGTTTCAAACCCTAACTTTCCTTAAAATGGCGTCCTTTTCACCTTAGCTCAATAATCATATTTTAATTAAAGCTTCACCTTGATGCGCCCAAATTAAATTGCTTGACTTTGGAGAATTCATCCCTCATGTTATGGCAAAGAAGCTTATAATAAGAAATGGCATCTAAAAATGGTTATCTCAATTATCACCCAAATGATCTCAAATCTGATGCAATAGACCCTCAAAATGATGGCACCTAACTTAGTAATAAGAAATGGCATCTAAAAATGGTTATTAATTACTGACACGAATCCCAATGCACTCTAGAAAGGCCTTCAAGGAATGACGGATTTGCATTATAAAATCATACGCTTCGTATTAAAATCTGCAAATATTCATGAAGGGGCGCCTCTAACAGGGAAACACAATGAGACAATACCCAGAACAACTCTTTTTGTATTTTTCAAGTTATGACCAAAAACATAAATCTGCTGTATTAAATCAGCAACTCCAGAAAGGTTATGAAATGCAGAAATCTGAACTTCAAAGCAATAACTCTACAACAATGCAAACCTTACTAGAAAATCACACAAATAATCGAACCTCTCTACTAGGTGCTGTCTCTCAAGCACGAAGTCGAGCCCAGACTAGGAGGCATTCATTCCTCGAAGCAATTCCGCAACCAATTCGGCAGCATAACATTAGCATAGACCAAAGATGAATAAATGATGCCCAAGACTTCTTTTTATAAGCTTCGTTTGACTTCACGAAACCCTAGAATCCAACTCAAGGTTTCAAACCCTAACTCTTCCTTAATATGGCGTCCTTTTCACCTTAGCTCAATAATCATATTTTAATTAAATCTTCACCTTGAGAAATGCGCCCAAATTAAATTGCTTTTGACTTTGGAGAATTCATCAATTATTAAATATAACCTTAATGAAGGCGCCACCCTTTGAGTCCACCTTTAAAATGACATTAAGTCATTCGACTAGGCCAAGGTGATAAATAACATTTTAATTATAATGTTATTTTTAAGTGAAATGAGCTCGACTTCCCAGAACTGCATTCTGAAGCCCGGAACTGAACCCGCCACTTGAGTCAACTGAAGGGAAAAGTCAACTGCCTAATACCATCCTGCTTACTGCCAAAAATAGAATTTACTAAAAATAGTAAATTCTAGAAATGCTCTGAATGCTGAGATGAGCATACCCCTGCGAAGCTCTCTGAAAACCCAGAAAGAATCCGCCATTGAATCCATCATCTCTGAGCAATGACCTCCTCAAAATTAGGAAACCCTAGTTTAATAGACTAGCCGGGTTCGAAGAAGGCTTCCAGCGATAATGGGGCGAGGGGACATTACTCACAGTGTTTCCTCACTTCTATTTAAAGGGCTGGCTCTTCATTGCCATCTTTTGTCTACTCGCGTTATCACGGATTGACGGTTTAAAGCGAGAAAGCACACCTCCTAGCATTGGCTCATCTTCTTGCTTGAAAGATAGCAACTAGTTGAGAGGTTAGCTTGTTATTGGTAGTTTTGCATTGTAGTTGAGTTCTATTGCATTTAGTGATGATGTTCAAGCATTTTGTCATATTTTAATGTTGCTGATGTTGCATAGCTGTAGCAAGTTTTCATTCAAAACTCAAAAATACAAAAAGATATTGTTCTGGGTGTTGGCTAATTCTTCTTGTCTCTAAGGGGCGACCCTTCTTGCAAATTTGTAGAATTTAAAACGAAGTTTCTGATTTTTCCTTGCAAAATCGCCCCTACTAGTGGGCCGTACCATTTGAGAAGTGTCTTGGGTTGTGTGCAAAATAAATAGGAGCTGTTTGGTGAGGTTTTAAGGGTTCTTTGGGGGCGCCTTTGTCTTTAGAACATTCTGCACTTTGTCTCACACCATTAGGAAGTGTTATGAGCAAGTTATGAGCAATTGAATGGCTACTATGTTGCAGATTTTCATCATTCTATGTGCAGGTCTGATACAGCAGATTTAAGAAAGTTGTTCCTTGGTTGAGATTCGAGTATTGGAAATCAAGTTTGATATTGTGAATGCTTACTAATCATCCGCAGCTTGGAAAGACATAAAAACTTCAGTTTAAGAGAATATTCTATCTTATTGTAAGCTGCTAGTAGTACTAACAGCATTTCATATCTTATCTTTCATTTCTTTGAATTGTAATTCCCACTGAATAAGTGGAAGAGGCTGGCTTGCCGCCTATTACTGTTTTGCATTGAATTTTCCGAATGTCTCCGCCATATGGTCGCCTCTTATCCATCACGGATTGAGTAGCACATACTTGGTGTTGAGCTAATTTTCAGTATTGCATTAGATAGGGATCCTCTGACCGAATGCTCGTCGTTCACCGGCGCATCTCGTGGTTAGAGTTCTTATTCAACATTTTTCCTTTGAGATCCTCTGACCAATGCTAACACCTTGCCCTCATCGGGATCCTGGTGTACATTCAGGTTAGAGTTACTTTCCGCATCGTTTTGGTTTATGCTAACCCTAACGGGTGCATGTTGCATTGTAATCAATTGAGAAAAATAAAAAAAAAATTGGTCCGGTTCATTACAGGTAGTTTTCTAGTTAACTATATAGTTTATTTTATTAGGGCTTAGCAATAAATCTTGCATCCATTGCAAGACTGTAGTTGACTCAAGGTGATTTTAGAGTTCCCTACACCTTTCGATGTCTATAATTAAGAGCTTTGCTCATTTGTACATAACTTTTGCACGAGAGAGAAATATATGCTGTGCCTACCTTGCCCTCAATATTGCTCTTTTTGTATTTGTTCATGCATTTTCACTATTATGATGAATTGTTATTCCACATAGGGTTTCATGCAATTATAATGGTGAATTCTTTCCTTAGTTAGATAAAATCTGTTTTGTGTTAAATAAGCTTGTTCAGATTGAGATGATAGTCGTGCCACCTTGCCTTCAAGTAGAGAATCTGCACTGGGTTATCGTGTGTTGTTGTGAACAATAAACTTATTCGGATTCAGCTGATAGTCGTGCCACCTTGCCTTCAAGTTGAGAATCCGTTCTTAGTTTATCGTGTGATGTTGTTTCCAATAAACGTGTTTAGATTGAGCTGATAGATGTGCCACCTTGCCTTCAAGTTGAGAATCTATATTCGTTTATCGTCTAATAGTCAAACCCTTGCTCTGTTTTCTCATGCTCTGTTTTCTTGAGGAAATTGGATAGATTTTAATTAATTGGCATAGTTGTAGTTAGTAGTCTGCAAAACCAGAAAATACTTGTTGATGTGTTTTTCGTGACCGCACCAACGCAGAATAAAGTCGCCAAC
This sequence comes from Sequoia sempervirens, assembly GCA_007258455.2. Lineage (NCBI taxonomy): Eukaryota > Viridiplantae > Streptophyta > Pinopsida > Cupressales > Cupressaceae > Sequoia > Sequoia sempervirens. The sequence continues at coordinate 10,245 of VDFB02092216.1, read as the reverse complement.
GGCTACCCTATTCTCTCTTGATCAAAGTATCCAGCATGCTAAGATTGCAAGAAAGTTCATGCGTTCAACTCCAAGGTTCTTTTAGTGTGAATAGGCTCAATTGGCTCGATGTGATTTGCTGGTATTTCAAGGGGGACTTACGGGATTGTTTGGCAGCAGAGAAAGGAATTCAAACGCTCAAAAGATTTGTCTATGAAGTGCGGGTTTCCTATTCTAATCAGAAAGTACTGAATTGAAATGGTGCAAGGTTTAGAAAGTCTAAATCTATTCTAAGGCATGGGATATGGAGATCAACTTCAGCAAACTTCAACCAAACTTCGCTTTGCCTCGCCTCGGACAACTTCCACGAAGTCGGTGCAATCTTCAGAGGAGTAGTTCAAGGTGTTCAGATCATAACTTAGCATGAAAATACCATCACAACAACGCATATAAACATACAAATCATGATCGAAGTTAAGTACATGATATTTCAGTTGACCACACAAGGCGGATTCACCATCAGCAAATACACTAGTGGTATGGATAGACGAAGTTGCTTAGATCAAACACCACATTCCACAAATAACATCTACTTGCATGGAATGAAAATTATACTACTTTGAACTATTTTATGCTACCATATCCAGGAATTCGAAGCACGTATTGTTCCTGTTATTACTCACAAACAAAGACCAAATTCACCATCAATGAAAACCTTTTATTGAGGAGAAAGGTTCACAACACTTCACAAAGTTTTCAAAAAGGAAAACTTCCCTCTTCTTCAAACTACACCATCGAATTCCATACTAAGTTACTCTCTAAGCTTCCAAATGCCTCTTATTCTAATCTCTATTGTCTAACTTCTACTTCTAATTTCTAATTTCTACTGAGATACAAATGAGGGGGGACTCCCCCTTTTATAGATGGCCAAGTCCAACGGACGGCTAAGATTACAATCGGCTGGATGGCCCAGATTGTGCCACCTCAGCCCTAAACAAGATTCGCCCTAAAAACCGCCATAATGGAGTGGGGCAATAAATGAGCAATTAATGGCCACCATTTTCTAGAAGATTCCCATTTGTAGGCGTGTTCACACTGTTCTTGATCTTCTTTCTTGGCGTTGTTCTTCAACTTCACTCGAGCTTCCACTCATTGTCACTTGAGTTACACTAAGTCTCAACACTTAGCCATTTTCTTGCAACTTTCTTCCTTCGAGGTTGAGATGTCATCTTGGAGTATTTGCTTCATCACTTAAGTCATCACCGTTTGGTCTCGACATTTCTCCTGCAAAACCAAGCAAGGAGAGGAGCATTAGAACACTTTATAATATAAAATCACCTTACTTACCTAATTTTCACGCTCTAACTTCCAAGCGTTCATCGTCCTCGCTAGTCAACTTCTGCCTTCATGATTCTTCATGCCTTAGCCAAATTTTTCAACCCATCTTCCTCAAGGGCGTATCATCTTTGAGAAATTCATTTCATTAGCTGGGTTATTGACGATTTTATTCATCTCCGGCTCAAGAAGATTGTCTTCACAAAGAACTTGAGCAAATTCACCTAGGCAATTCCCTTTCAAATTCATCATCTGGAGGATTTTACCTTGAAAACACATTTTCTTCACTTTGCCTTAGAAAATTTCCTTGGGAAAACTCATCAATCCTGGTGTCCATTAAAAATATCCATCTTGAAGGCTTGGCGAAGCGCGGAAGACTTTAAAATCCACTCCTTGTTGAAGGTCTTCAATACCCAGAAGAAAATTTTCTTCAGAACACGTCGAATCCATGGGTACCCAACGAACGGGTTCATTTAATTTTCTTGAATTTTGAACCTTAGAAAATATTCTTTCATCAAATTTATTCTTGTTCTTCGATCCTGAAGTATTTCTTTGCTCTGACTTGGAAAATTTTAGTTGACGCTGTGCAGCAGGCATCACCTGACTTCATCATCATAATCCGCCGTAGTGTTTCACAAGCAGCAACTTCATCACCTTTCATGTCCAAAGGTATTTTGGCGAAGAAAATATTTTGTTCTCTGAGAAATTTTAAATCACCTTGCATTTTGAAAATTCCTTAGGAAATTTTTATCGATCTCTTCCATTTTGTTCTCGGGCGAGAAAAAAATCTTACCTCACCCTAGAAAAATCTTTGATATACACATCACACCTCAATAACATGTTCTTATTTTCACCGTACTCAATGCTCAGAAAAAATTTTATTCATTCTTCAACCCATCTTCCATTTTGCCTTAGGCGCACTTCATCACCATGAGGAACATTTAACTTCACCACGCCTAGTAGTATCTTCCATCTCCACTTCCAACGCCTAGCTTATTTTATTTTCACTACCTTGGCAATTGTCATTCCTTAGCAATATCATTTTTCACTTGGTGCATATCCCATTTTGAAGGTGAATATTAAACTCCACCATGCCTTAGGAAATTTTTATTCAAGTCTCCACCTTACACACTTGGGCGCATATGACACTTGAGGAAGGAAAACACATTTCCAACGCCTAGCCAATATTCTCCATCTTCATTTTTTAACGCCTAAGATCAACTTTATTTTCACCACGCCTTGCATTTTACCTCACCACCTTCAATGCCTAGCATATTTTATTCACCCTTTACCTCTGGCGCATATTAGCATGTGTGGAGGATTAATGTTTACCACGCCCTCTTGTGACTTTTCAGCTTCCTAGATTTGTCTTTACATGCCCTCTCTTCGGCGCATTTTGCCATGGGAGAAGGATGAAAAACTTTGACTTGTTGACTTTCTTGCTTGTTGGGCGCATTTCACATAGTGAGGTGGATGAAACTTGAAATATGGGCGCATTTAGGCAAGGGTGAAGCATAAACTTCATACTTAGAAAAATTTTGAACTTTCACCAGCTCTTCCTTGAGGGCGCATTTTAGCATGTGAGGAGGATTAACATCTTTGACTCCTTTGACTCTCTTGTTGCATGCTTCTAACTTTGGCACATTTAGGCCTAGGAGGAGGATGAAACATGTTGACTCCTTTGACCTCTTTTCTGCTGGGCTTGATTTGGAGGCATTTGAAAACTCCATACCGAAATTTTGTTTGCCATCATCTTGAGTCGGCTTACATTTCAAGCATATGTGATGAACCTCTTCTTGCCCAGAATCTTTTCCGACGTCCCCTGTAGCTAATGATTTCACATGTGAGAGTATATTTGTGCACCATTTACTGTTAGAAAATCGGCAACCCCTAAGGACAGCAAGCATTTGAGTGGCGGTGGATTTGGACAATGACTTAGAAAACTTTTCAAACTTCTTCTATCCCTGAGGCATTTTGCCCCTCGAGGTGGATGCAACACTGAATACCGCGCTTCATTTGTTTCTCCAAGTAGGCTTGATTTGGCTCCAGGTGGGCGAGACGCAGTTCCTAATTGTTCCGACTTTTTCCTCGTTTTCGCCAGTTTATCCATGCCCTACTATTTATAGTAAGCCCTCTGATTTTTGCATCTCTGAAGCTTAGAACGATTTGAAATTTCAAACATTGCATCCTCACGACCTTTGTATCTGCTGACGTTCTGCCTGCTTTTTAATGCCTGCTTATTTTTGTGTTTTCCTACTGGAAGGCAGATATAAATGAAGAATCGCTGTTTCGGTTTAGCTCCATCGCTCAATGACCATCTTCCACCCTGATGCACCGATCTTGTTATTTTTAGCCTATTTTCCAAATGCGACTTACTATAAATAGCGGAAGTGCTCCGCTTTTGACTTCAATTTTACCAACAGATACCCCGGAAGGATACCGGATCTGAAGTGGTTTACACCGGTTTTCGAAAATTCTGACTTTTTGCCCTTCTTTTCAGGTCCCGATGCTGGAAACCCTAATTTGCTCTGCATGCATATCAAATGATCTCTGTTTATCCTCGTTTCTGTTGCATTGCGATCAGCTCATGATTCTGAAGTGCTGGGAAGTGGCTGCCGGGACGCACTTGCTAAAAATAGTAAGTTCCTTACTGAGTGATCATCTCCATTTGCATGTCATATCATTGCGTAGCTCTCGAAAAACCCATAAGGAATATGCCAACATGCAAAGAAAACCTTAACATGCACACCCTAAAAATAGCCTCGAAAAAAACTGAATTCTGAAAGTTGTCATCTCGTTTTGCATGTTATACCATCGCGAAGGTCTCGAAAAACCCAAAAGGAATATGCAGACATGCGTTGAAAAACTCTGCATCTAAGCCCTACAATTAGCTCCGGAAGCTGGACTGCTAAAAATAGAAAGTGGTCCGTTTCAGCTCAAACTTTGCACACGAACAACCTGATGTGCTCTGAATGCAGTGTGACTGTTAAAACTTCGAAAGTGTTGACGGGTTGCCTATAATTGCACACTTACTAAAAATAGTAAGTAGCCAGAATCAGATGAAATTTTAGTGGAAGCTTGCTGGAAGCACACCGACATCAATGTTATTCTTTATTTGCAATTTATTCTCCTTGCTTGACCTCAAATTGGCGTGAAGGAATCAAACGCTAATTTTAAAGACTTGGCCAAAAACCCAATTTACGTTCAAAGATGGGTACATCCCCAGATAGACAAAGCGAGAGAGAGACAACAGCAAAAACAAACCAAAATCAAGCCAAAAGTTCGAAACGAAGCGAAAATTAGGGTGTCCCCATTTGCAATGGGGCGATGTGTGGAAAAGGGTCACAACAATACTCAGCTGCAACGTATATAGTTTTCGAGAAAGCCTTGTACCTCTACAGCTGAAACAAAAAGACAGGATTTAGTTTAGTTTATTTTCCTTTGCAAGTACTTTTTGTCAAGCACAACGAGGGAGCTTACCCTCATAATTTGAAGAGCACTCATTGCGTAGTGTGCATAGCTGTCTGTACCAACTCTTACTCCAGAGGTGCTAGTTGTTACGCCAACACTTACGACATAGGAGAACCCTAGAATCTCTGTGTTATGTAGACCAGTGACTTATGATTTGGGCATCGGAGTCAAGACTTTTCCTAATCACCTAAAAACTTGGAGTTTTCCATAAACACCTAACCTAAAAATCACCTAAAACAAGACCATCTAAATCACCTAAAACACGACAGAACATCACAGAACGGGGAAACACAATACAACATAACGATAAATCATTAAAAAGTATTTACAAAAGAATTACAGGGTATCACTCCTCCCTTGGAGGGTTAAAATGTTTGAGATATTGCCCGCTATAAGGAAGCGGGAAGAGCCTTCCATCCTGATGCGAGAGAATGTATGTGTTCTCTTCTGCGGATTCATGAATCTAAAAGGGCCCTAACCACAAGGAATCAAATTTACCATGCATTCCTTTAGGTTCATGCCTTTGTCCCACAAAAGGACTTGATCTCTGACTTCAAAGTCTTTATGACGATCCTTCTTGTCAAAAATATTTTTCACTCGCTCTTGGTGTTGAGTGATTTTATCAACAACCTCCACCCTCTCTTCTTCAAGCTTCATTAGGTACAATATCCGCTTCTGAATAGGGTCTTTGAACTCTTCATCTTCCAATGTAGACGCCAACTGCAAGGCAGACAACTCCAAAGTGATGGGTAAAACCGCTTCTGTACCATACAAAAGTACGAAGGGCGAGGTGTCGATGGCTCTTTTGGGAGTGATTCTATCAACCCAAAGAGCGTCATATAACTTTGTGTGCCAAGCGTGTTGATTTGACTCAACTAGCTTACGCACAATTGTGACAATGTTTTTATTCAATGATTCGGCCTGTTGTTGTGACCTTTTTCACACATCGCCCCATTGCAAATGGGGACCCCCTAATTTTGGCTTTGCTTTTCGGTCGTTTTGTTGTTGTCTCTCTTTTCTGCCGTCTGTCTTTCTGGGGATGTGCCCATCTTTGAGCTTGAATTGAACTTTTGGCCAAGTCTGAAAAATTAGGGTTTTGAATTTTCTAGCCAACTTGAAGTCAAATGAAGTGAATAACTTGAAATTTGAGACTAACATTGTTGTTAGTATGCTTCCAGCAGGTTTCCACTGAAATTTCATCAAATTCCGGCAACTTACTATTTTTAGTAAGTGTGCAATTTGGGGTGTTCTCCCAACATTTCTCGAAGTTTTAACAGTCATGTTGCATCCAGAACACATCAAGCTGCTCGCGTGCAAAATTTGAGCTGAAACAGACCACTTACTATTTTTAGCAGTTCAGCTTCCAGAGCAGATTTCGGGGCTTATATGTAGAGTTTTTCAATACATGTCTGAGGATTCCTTCTAGGTTTTCTGAGACCTTCGCAATGGTGTAACATGCAAAGTGAAATAACGACTTTCAAAGTTCAACCTTCAAAGGCTATTTTTAGGGTCTGCATGTCAGGATTTTCTTTGCATGTCTACATATTCCTTGTGGGTTTTTCAAGAGCTTCGCAATGATATGACATGCAAAGCGAGATAATCTCTCCTTCAGCAACTTACTATTTTTAGCAGGTGCATCCCGGTCGCTGCTTCCCAGCACTTCAGAATCACGAACTGATCGCAATGCAACAGAAACGAGGACAAACGGAGGTCATTTGATATGCATGCAGAACAAATTAGGGTTTCTGATCCAAAAAGAGGCGAAAAGCCTAATTTTCGAAAACCAAGAAGGACACCGACGATCTTCGCTATCTCACGTAAAATTTGAAGGCAATGGAGCACTTACTATTTATAAGTCATTTCGTAAACTAGCTGCGCTGAAGTCACCGCGATGCTACCGGTTAACGTGGCGTGTCACATGGTGAGGAGCTGGCCATTCAATTTCGCTTCCAAACGGAGTCGCGGTGTCTCGTATGTAAAGTAGTTAATAACAGGTAAGCCACTTCCGATGCTATAAATACGTGTCACAGCGCATCAACGGCGTACGTCAAGCAAGTGATGAAGACCCAATGGCGCCAATTTCACATCAAAACGATGCCATTTTGTAATTCCGACACTCTACTACTTTTAGCAAAGCTGGTACGAGGAATGAGTTTCCAAATCAAAGCGCGACAATAACGCGCAAAGATCCGCACTACCCACTCACCACATGATTTGCATATTTAACGGGATTTGAAGACATTCTGAGCAGTTACTATTTTTAGTAAGTTGCTAAAATAGCAGGTATAGACAGATATTAGGCATCAATAGCACAAACACATCCCGAGGTTCAGAACAAAGCAAAATCCAGCCTTTTTGGAGCTTGAAATTAGCTTGAAGTGCAAAGTTGACAAACTTTCTAAAAATAGCAAATTAGGGTTAGCATGATCGAGTTGCCCTAAATCAGGCAAAGAGCATAAAACTCACTAAAATTGATAAATTTTCAAGTCCAACCAGTGAAAAATGCCTTTAAAAGCTGAAGGTTGATGAAAATTTTCTAAACATCTTGAATGTGCCCTCAAGCTTGAAGAGATGTGCCTTGAAATTTGTCTAAGTCTGCTAAATTGGAAGTAGAAGACCCCAAATGCACCTTAGTTGAAGAGTTGACCCTAAAAATTTCTAAGTCATAAAAATTTGAGGCTCCATGGGTAAAATGCACCCTTGACTTGGAGGAGGCCATGAAGAAATTTTTCTAAGTGTAAAAGTCGGAAGCTCAAGTCCCCATTTGCGCCTAAGGAGAAGAAGGCACTTAAAAATCTTCAAGTGTTTCAAATTTGAAGAAGGGACCTTCATATGTGCCCAAACTTGAGAAGGAGCTTAAAATGTTCTAAATGTTGTAAATTGAAAGCTCTGGGCTCAAAATGCGCCTAAGGAGAGGGAGAAGTGGTTGAAATTATTCTAAGTCTTTCAAACTTGAAGCAAGCTCCTTCATATGTGCCTTACCTTGCATGGATACATGGAAATTTTTCTAAGTACTTCAAACTAGAAGTTCTACCTCTTAAATGCGCCCTTGCAGTTGAAGATTACTAAAACAATTTCTAAGTCTTCAAGATTTGAAGCTTGACACTCAAAATGCGCCCAAGTGCCAAGGGGTAGCTTGAAAACTTCTAAGGCAAGTTAAAATGAAAGTTCAAGGGGTGAAATGCGTCCCACTTGGAGGATAAAATTTTATCAAGTGTTCAAAATTTAAAGCCCCCTCCTATATGCGCCTGAACTTGCCTGTGAAAGCTTTGAAAATGCTAAGTGCTGAAACTAGAAGTAGCCCCTTCCATGTGCGCCTAGGATGAAGATGCCATGGAGAAAATATTCTAAGTAGTTGAAATCTGAAGCTCCACCTTCCATTTGCGCCCCAACTTCAAGAAAGAGATGGAAAATTCTCTAAGTAGTTGAAAGTGAAAGTATAGGGGATGAAATGCGCCCCACCTTGCCAAGGTAGTATGCTAGCTAAAAGTGTTCTAAAGTGTTGAAAATTGGAAGTGGAAGGGCTTATTTGCGCCCAGGCTGGAGGAGAGGGCCTAGAAATGTTCTAAGGCATGAAATTTGAAGTAAGCCATGTGAAATGCGCCCAAGCTTGAAGAGGTTCCAAAAAATCTTCTAAGTATCCAAAATTGGAGGCTCACACTTCAAAATGCGCCCTTGAGGGAGAATGGAAGATGAGAAGCTCTGAAAATTTTCAAGTATAAAAAATTTGAAGTAGAGAGGGTCAAATGCGCCCTGGCTCTGAGGTGACTCCAGCAAAGTTTCTCTAAGTGTTGCAAAATGAAAGATTGACCTCTCATATGCGCCCACCCAATGGAGTTAAGATGAAAGTTCTTTAAGGCACTTAAAGTTGATGTTCACACATCCAAATGTGCCTTGCTTTGCATGGGGAACTTAGAGAAATATTTTAAGTATGGGTAATTGGAAGCTCCACCCTCCACATGTGCCTAAGTCATGGAGGTGAAGTTTGAAATTTTTCTAAGTGTCAAAACTTGAAGTAAGCCATGTGAAATGCGCCCAAACTTGAAAGAGGACTTAAAATTTTCTAAGGCGTAAAAAAATTTCACCTCTAGAGGAAATGCGCCCTTGAAGGATTGAAGTGACTTGAAAATTTCTAAGTGTATGAAAGTGAAAGTCCAGACCCCTGAGTGCGCCTTAATCAAAAGATGAAGCTGGAAATTTATCTAAGGCAACAACAGTGGAAGTTCCACCTCTTAAATGCACCCAAGTTTAGGAAGAAGTCAAAGAGTGAATATTGCCAGGCGTGGAAGTGAAATATCATCCTCAAGATGCTGAGTGTGCCCATGATGCACAAGGTGATGGTAAATTGACTAATAAAAATGCTAGGCGTAGAAACTAAAAAGGTTCTCCATGACCTACAAGGTACGCCAAGGTGAAGGAGATGGTGGTGGTTTTCTAAAAACGAATTTGTGCTAAGTGTTGATAAGATTTCTTCACAGGCAAAATGAAGGATTGAAGTGAATAAAATTTTCTAAGGAAAAATTCAAAATGTGCCTATGATGGAATTTAAATATTTTTCTAAGTGTTAGCAAAATTCCACCTCTCTAGAGGAAAATTGCGCCTGGACTTGGAGTGATGAAATTTCCCTGAGACATGAATAAAATCGCTAGAGAAGAAGTCAGAAGATGTCAGCTTCGCAAGGATAATTAAAAGTTTTCAAGTCAGAGCAAGGAAATGCGCCTGGAGTTGAAGAAATGGATTAAATTTGATGAAAATTATTTTTCTAAGGTTGAAAATTTCAAAAAATTAAATGAACATGTTCGTTGTATACCCATGAATTTGATGCGTTCTGAGGAAAATTTTCTTCTGGGTATTTAGGATCTTCGACAAGGGGAGGATTTTAAAGTCTTCCACAGTTCGTTGAGGCCTTCGGGATGGAGATTTTTGATGGGCACAGGATTGATGAGTTTTCCTAAGAGAAATTTAAAAAATTTCTAAGGCACGGAATAAATGATGTTTTTGAAGATAAAGCGCCTTGGCAGATGAATTTGAAAATGATCGCCTAGATGATTTTTGATCAAGTTCCTTATGAAAACATTTTCTCAAGTCTGAGTTGGATGAAATATCAAAGTCAAGTACGCCCAAGCAGTATACAAGATGGGTTGGAAATTTGACTAAGGCATGAAGGATTGAACGCAAAGTTGGCTAGTGAAGACGATGAACCCTTGGAAGTTAAAATTTGAAAATCCTGGTAAGTAAGTTAAGTCTATATTATGAGGTGTTCTAATACTCTTCCCCTTGCTTGTTTTGCAGGAGGAACGTCGAGACCAAACGGCGATGACTTAGGAAGATGAAGCAAGTACTCCACGATTACATTTCAACCTTGAAGGAAGAAAAGTTGCGAAAAATGGAAAAGTGTTGAGACTTAGTATAACTCAAGTGACAAAGAAGAAGTTGAAGAACAACGTCAAGAAGAAAAAT